>RJWH01004319.1:0-112108 GCA_004363575.1 Solenodon paradoxus | reverse complement strand
ATGAATTTTATTTTGAATAGTCGTTATTTTGTATAGCTTTCTATTTCTGTGTTTTTCCCCCCAGGGTTTGCTTTTATTTGCATTCATTTTATGTTGGACTTGTTCCAAGTCATAGTTTTGTTTCTTTAGTTTCTTCTGGGATAGCTTTATCTTCTGTGCAAACTCATCTTCTGGTTTAGGACCAATCTGCTCTTTTTCCATAAGGACGATCATCTCAGCGTGGCAGGAGAGCTCATGTCAGGGTTAATCAGGAGCCTGTTAGTTCTGCGCCACATCTTGAAGCTTTGATCACTTGGACATACTCAGTGACCAGGGAATCTAAGTTCTTCAGTGAAGCATTATTCTCAACATTTTTAAGAATGCACAGTAACAATTCAGAACTCTTTTCGAGCGACCAAACTTTCATCTGGCCCCACTGTCTGGCCCAGACACGCGTCACGACTCCCCCATGGTAATGATGGGATGCCACGAAGACACAGCCTTCAATACCTGCTAGCTTTTCAGACATGCACACCCTGGATGGCCTGGGCAGTTTCACCAGTGTCCTATAATGAACATAAAGATTTTAATTACCTGATTTTGTGTGCTTTTTAGGGTGTTCAGTGCCCAGTAAACCATTTTCAGAGATCACCAAAGGCCACTTATGGGAAGAGGCAGGTTTTATTAAATAATGTTTATCAAATATTTTTATAAAAATAAATAAATAATCCTCTGCAAGTAGCGTGGAAAATAAATTTTGGATTTCAGCAAAATAAGATTAGAATCAGGGAAAATAGATGGGAAGCTAGTGTAAGAGAGGGAAAGTTTAGGATGATTATGAAGTTGTCTAAGAGGCAAATTAACAGGATTTGGTGACCAACCGAGTAAAATGTGTGAAGAAGAGGTAGAAGGAAATAACTTTGGGTGTATGGCTCAGGGGAGCATGAAAAAAGAACAGAAAAAAAGGGAACTTTTTTTCTTTTACCAACCCTGACAATCTTTGATTATTGATTTTTCCCAGTCAAACAGCTATTCTCTCTTCAACTGGTATCAGGAACCATACTGTCTTTGTGATCTTAATTCTCAGTCCATAGGATTCAAATAGTTGTTTCTACCTGGGCTCCAGGGAAAACCCAGTGCAGGATAATCAAAGCATAATATGCTTTGCCATTGTGATTAGTGCAGGTATGGACACATGACTGTATTTGTTGTAAGTGAAAGGATAAGACCATCTCTTGTGCTCCTAGACGAGGAGCTACAAAACTGTAGATTTTTATATCACAGAGGCTACTATGAAGGGAGTGTTGCCTAGTTGTGAGGCCGAACAGCAGAAAACAGAGCAGAGATCACATATTTCTCATATATTATGTTAATGATGTCAATTTAGTTCTTGGATCCAGTTGATTCTGAAGATGGGTTATCCCTATGCTTTTCAGTTATGCGTGAATGATTATAATACAATTAGTCCTATTTTTTTAAAAGAGCAATTTGAGTTGGATTTGTGTTAAACAGAAAATGAAAGCATCTTGTTTATACAGGGATCAAAGAATGCTAAGCTGTTTCTACTACTCAACTTCATAGCTGCTCTAGCTCAGTACTGGCCAACTGAAATGTAATATGAGTCACATATATAATTTCAAATTTTCTAGCAGCCTCATTTTACAAAATTAAAAATAAATGGGTATAAAATTAATTTTATTTAACCTAGTCTACATGCATATATATTGAATATTCAACATATAATTCATATTTAAACAATTATTACTAGAATGTTTCGCATTATTTCTTTTTGTACTAAGTCTTTGAAATCTGTATATTTAACTCTCACAACACATTCAGTTCAGACAAATTGCATTTCAAATGCTCAATAACCACATGTAGCTGATGCTTATCCTACCGAGCAACAAAGCTCTAGGCTTTTTCCTATCTTTTCCCAACACAGTTTCTGTGCCTTCTCCTGAATTCCATTCATTTTATTTAGAATTGTCAGATACCTTAAAAGTCATGTGGCCTACACTCATTTTATAGATGAATAAGTAATAATATCCCAGACTGATAAACATATGTTAGTTTCAGAGCTGGCTTCATATACAGCAATAAGAAAAGCAACTATCAGTATTGAATGGTTAAAATGTGTAAGTGTTGACATTGGTAAGGTAGGTTTGCTTGTTAATTACTGTGTGTTTGGCTATTAAGCACTCACTCATCCCCACCTGAGAAAATTAATAAGAGAGAATTCTAATGATCTTACTACTATTATTCTAAGCATTTTATACATATCAAATCATTCAATCTTCAGATTGTAAAGATCTTAACATGCTCCATCTAATCCATGAAGTACAAATGGATTAAATAGTGGGGTCAGGACTTGAACCTAGGGTCCTGAATTCAAACTACTAATCATTTTCCTCTCTTTATTTCATGGTCTCGTTGGAAGAAGCATCATGCTTCCCATTGCAGGGGTCAAATCAGACAGTTACTCCTGCCTGTCCCTAGCAGGCTGGGTATGGGTAATTAACGCAGACTTGGAAAACTGACTACTGCGACTAATATTAAAACTTTAGACAAATGGTGCAAATACAAAGGCTATCTGAGAATTTGTTCACAATGGAAGTCAGATTGTGCTTTTGGTCTAGATTCATGAGGACCTGAATTCCTGCTTGTTTTCCGAAACTGAATCTATAACCTCCTATTTATCTGAGAAGTCCTGATATCCTTAAAACAAATGTCCTATTTGCTTAAAATGTCTTGAGTTAATTTTATAATGAAGAATGTTGATTAATACCAGCAGGAAATATTATTATAATCATTTTACGCAGGAATAAATTAAATATTTAAAAATTATAATATTTATCCCAGTGTCCCTAGGAAATAGTTGGCAGAGTGGAATTTGGACTCAGACCTTTAATGTCTCATCTGTCTGCTCTCCTGGGTCTAAAATCTATGTCTCCTGGCATCGAGATCAGTTTCCTTTCTATGATGCCAATTCCCTCAGCCTTACCAAAAATGGCCTTTTAAAATGAGGACAAATATATAAAATAAAATCCTAAAAAATTAAATCCTAAAAGAAGACAGTTCAACACTACGGCAGAGACATTTACGGAACCAGATAATCAGAACAGGTAGTCAGCAGTCTACTTCATTTGCCACTGCAAAAGGTATACCTGTACCAAAATATAAACATCCATTAAAGTCCCACAGGATGCTAGCTTTAGCCCAACAGAGAGGAAGGAAAAAGAATGGAGACTTGAATAACTTCCACTTTGGAGTCACATCTGCAAAACAGGTCACCTAGTTAAAACCAAAGTGGTTTCCATGGGGAGCTAATCGAGCAGTTCTATAAATATACTCCTAAAAATACAGCTGCTCTTTGCCCTTTGGGTGTGTGGATGACCGAAAGCTGGAGAAATGGACTCCAAGCCAGTCGAATGACAGCACGATGCAAAAGTATAGGATATAAGACGGAGGAGATAACCGTTAAAGAATGTTTAGTGAATAAACTCAGAATAAAACTACACACACATACCACAGAGTATCCATAAGTACACACTTACACAAAACAGCAGCCATTACACAACTAAATCACCTCCATCATGCTAGCCAAAGTACGAGGAGACAGGAATTCTCGGACACTAACAGAAGTGTAAAACAATTCAACTGCTTTGAAAGATTTTGAAAGATAATAAAAATTAAATATATACATATCCTTTATCCTAGCAACCCCATTTCTGATAATATGGAAGGGTATATGTAAAAGGCTATTTATTGTAGTTTTGTTTGTCACAGACTAATAATGATAATAGTGTAAATTTCCCTTGAAGGGGAATTTTAAAAATACAGTACTATATTCACACTTTCAATATATAGCAGACTTATAAAGAATGCAATAGTTCTAATGTGAGGACATGAAATGATATTCACAATAAATTACTGTTGGAAAAAAGCATCGGAGGAATAATACAGTAGAGCCATCAATAGATAGATTGACCTTGAATGACTTGGCTGTAAGGTCTTCCCCTGCATTACCTCATTTAAATCTCACAACGAAGCTATGTGGGTGACAAAATAGTATCTATTGTATGCTATCCTTGATTTAAAGGAAACAAAGCAAACTACAGAGACGTAAATGTGTATCAGCTGAGGTAATGTCTATTCAACAGAATGGAGAGGGTGAGGTGTGCCAGCTGTACATTTTTCCTTTATACAATTCCATATGGTTTTCTTTTTCTTCAATATACTGCCATTTTTAATGAAACAACAACAAAAAAACCCACAAACAAACAAATGAGAAAGAGAAAGGAGGGAGGGAGAAGAAAGAGGAGGAGGGGTAGGAGGGAGAGACAGTACCATAAAAACTATTTCAAAATAACCCCCAAAACTATGGGCCCCACAGATCCTTTGGCTACCGCCCCTCCAAATTCCCAGAGCACACTTCTCTGCTCCCTTCCTCATGTACTTCTTTCTCTCTTCTACTTTGAAATGATGGAAAGAACTTTGCTCCTCTTATTTCCCCAGAGATGTACCTACCCTCTAATAGTCTTCATCATTAGGAAATACATCGCTGATATTCAGACTAATGGCGCCTTTGCTCAGTTGCATATCATAATGTGCGCTACATTAAAAATACAGAACAAAGTGTTTTATGTGACCTACTGAACAGTAACTATCATTATGACCTAACAGTTATATTTCAGGAACAGATGAGACCATATTCTAATCACCTCAACCAGAATAAGTCAGCATTGGGTGCTTCCTTTCAAACATTACCAGGTTTCTTCAGTTGCAATCCTAATGTATAGCAACACAGCAAAACTGACTGAAAAACATGGGTTTAAGAAAATGAAATATACAGTATGGGGCCAAGGGGCTTAATCTTCCTTTCCTCTGGCCTTTTAAGAGGATTACCATAATTCACATCAGCAACAGCATTCCATAAGCTACACATCTCTCCCTCATTTAACATTCACATACTGAATATTATGATTATGAATAGTATTATATCCCCCTGTGAGACACAATTAATTTAGTTATTAATTCCTATAGAACCCACAAATAACATGATTACTTCTAACATCAAGGAAGGGAATATCATTTCTTATCTGGGGACTGGATTTTCAAGTTTTAAAGACAGACAGAGATCACCCAGAAAGGCAGAGGTGCCCAAATGGTCAGCTCACTCTGTAAGGTTAATTATGTCCGAACAGTGAGCATTTCTTTAACAACCCCAGAGAGACTCTAACTGACACAGTTGAGTAATCCCCCCAGCCCAACAAACTGGCTCAGTGGATAGTTTTGTTTCATTGAAGAAAACAATTAGCTTTTAGTGTGCCAGAAAGTGGAAAACAATTTCACAGATTAGTAGAGCTGAGGGCTCTGCCTGCTGGTGATGTCGGTGTGTGGCAAGAATCTCCTCCCCCATTCTTTCTGCGCCTGCGACCGCCTCATCAGTAGATAACAACAGGACACACAGGGTCAGCTCTTTCCACTGACAAGCTTAACAGAATGTATTATTTAAAAAACCTGATGACAGCAACAACAAAATGATATATACCATCCTGTTGTTTTTCATAAGCAAATGGGTCTGACATAGTAAAGAGCAGGAAAGACAGTTTTAGTGACTTCAGACATCATCATTATTGTAGACATGTGTTAACTCTACCAAGCACATTTAAGAAGGAATAGATGAATGTAATATAAAGTAAAAATAGTATAGGAGCTTATCAAAGTCTACTTGGGGTGTCGGAAAAACTGCATGCTACTCCTCTAGGCTGTTTTCTACTTATTTTAACATGTCAAATATACGATAATGACTGAGGGAGTAAGCAAGTGGCCTAGAAAATTCGTTTGGTTTTTATATGTCTTTTGCTGACATTGTTTAAAATTTAACAAAATAAAGTATAACCCAATTTAAAAATATTAGGAGATATTACATAAAAATCTAGTCTGTTTTTCTTGGAAGTTTAAAAAATCTGGTCCCTTTGGACCATTATGTTTTCATACCAGCCTGAGGCGTAAGGGAAGTGATGGTTGCCCCTCTGAATGGCCTGGTTTGCTAGTCTGTAGTTTTCTATAACAGGAATGTATTTAGGTGCAATTTATCACTGCACCTGACCTATTATTACCTAATGATAGAAAACAATCCTCTGTACCCATGTCCCGATACAAAGTGGGAAAACAGAGAGTTGCTAAGAAAGCGAAATAATTTCTTCTTTTACTCCTGACCTGATGCATTTATCTTCATGAAGAGTTTGACTTCTATAGGCATTTGAGAAGTGACAACTGCTGTAGCTTGTTAAGAAGCTATGAGAATAGCCTTTCAAAGACTTGGGAACAAAGTCTGCCTCTTCCACTTCATACTGATTGATTTTGAATAAATCATTTCATCTCTTTGCAAGTACTTTACCATATGCAAAATGGAAAGTTACACCAATAATGTCTATCTCCTATATCAGCTATAAAGATTAACTACATGTAAAAATGTATTTGTGTGTATATATACATATATAGGTAGCTGGCATGTAATAAGAACATAAAAAGTGGTGGAAAAAGAAAACTGAGGTAATTCCAGAAAAATTGGGCTTGACTTAGGATATGTAATTGTTTGGATACACTGAAGAATCTTATCAATAATCTGGTTCCCCTCCAACCCAAATACCCAGGAGTTTTATATGTATTGAAATAATAAAATCAATTTTTTAGTCTTTGGCATGGGGGTATTAATCTGTTGCAATATAAATCATTCTCATTGGTTCAGGTAGACCATTCACAAACTATAGTTATTGATAGATGAAATTTTTCTCAAAGACATTAGTTTACTAAGTCCTGATAATATGGGAGCTGGAGAAGTGTCATTAAAATGTTTGTAAAAGAACTTCCGAGTCTATTGGCTACTAGCTAGAGACTAATCACCTTTACCTCTCTGAATCTGTGACTTCATCTGTAAAACTGGTATAACAATTGATTTTTAAAGGAGTTATCGTAAAGCTTAGCACAATGTCCTTGATACACATGTCAATATTTCCAGCATAAAAAAGGAGATACATGGTGAATCCATTTACCTTTATTATGGCAATTATAAATCATTCTTTTAGAGTAAATAGGAAAAAAAAAGTTGATTTTATTTTTAAATAAAAACCAGGGTAATTTCAAACACTGATGAAATGGCAGTATGATGACTAAAATATGCATACCAACAAATTGCACTTATTTGCAATATGCCTTAGAATAACAGAAAAAGAAGGACGTTATCACATCACGTCTTTCATTTTTATTGAATTATAGAATGTACTTGGCTCCTCTTACAGGATAGAAAATGAGCATCTTAAAATGATCAACATAGTGAAAAAAAACATCATATAGGAAATTCAGCTGTGATTCCTAAGACATATGGTTTAGTGTTAACGTTTTCTATTACTTTATACACAATGGTGTGCAAAACATTTCCAAATCCAGGCACTTTTCCTATGATTAAGACAAGAATAATTCAAGCTAATGAGCAGGTTAAACATCTATTCTGTACAAGGTATTGTGTCAGAATAAAAACTAGATGTGATACTTGCATATAGTGCAATGCTTCTCAAAGTGTGATTCTGGGATCACCTGCATCAGAATCATTGGGAGAAAATTTTTTGACGGTATATTAATTTTGTAAGATTTTTTTAGGTAACATTGTTTTACAGCACTATATAAATTTTAGGTGTGCAGGCTCACTCTTCATCAAATATATGATGTCTAACCATGTCCACCACCAAATTTCCAGCAATTTTCCATCACAGTCTTTTGGACCCTCACTGCCCTTTGTTCCTATCCATCACTCCCTTCCACTCTGGTAACTTCAGTTCTGTTGTCAGAATCTAAGGGTTACTTTTTGGTTTGTTGTGTCTGTTCATTTGCTTTGTTTCTTTACATTCACGTATAAATGTGATTATTCAGTATTTATCTTTCTCTTTCTGACTTATTTCACTTAGCATAATTCCCTCTAGTTCCATCTACGTTGTCGCAAATGGCAAGATTTCACCTTTTTTGTTATAGCTGAGTAGTATTCCATTGTGTATATTTACCACATCTTTATCCAATTACCTGTCAATGGCACTTAGGTTGTTTCCATTTCTCATCTATTGTCAATAGTGTTACCATAAACATAGGGGTGCATATATCTTTTAAAATTAGTGTTTTCATATTCTTTCAACAGATGCCTGAAGGTAGAATTGCTAGATCATATGGTAATTATATTTTTTCTTTTTGAAGAACTTCCATTTATTTTTCCAAAAGTGGCTGCAAGAACTGACATTCCCACCAAGAGTATACAAGTGCTCTCTTTTCTTCATATCCTGCCAACACTTGTTCTTTCTAGCACTTTTTGAAATAGGCTAATATTACAGGTGTGAAGTGATATCTCTCTGTGCTTCTAATTTGCATTTCCCTAATAATAAGTGATGATAAACATTTTTCATGTGTCTTTTGTCCATCTCTCTGTCTTCTTTAGAGAAGTGTCCACTGAGATCTTCTCTTCATTTTTTTTGTCTGGGTGGTTTTGCCGTGGTTGCTATTGAGTTCTATGAGATTTTATAGAGCTTTAGAAATTAACCCCTTGTCAGATGTATAATTCCTATTCAGTTGGCTGTCTTTTCGTTCTGATGATAGTCTCTTCAGCTATGCAGAAGCTTTTTAGTCTGATGTGTTCCCCTTTGTTATTTTGTTTTTGTTTTCCCTTGCCACTGGAGTTGTGTCCCCAAATACATCCCTAAGTTTGACATCCTGGAATGTATTGCCTGTTTTCTTTTATGTATTTTGGGGTTTCAAGATTCACATCCAAGTCTTTAAATTTGAATTAAAAATACATATTTCTTGCCTTCTCTTACAGACTCTGGGATTCAAAATCTTGCAATCTGGACCTGAGAATCTGCCAGCTGATATATATGCACCAAAAAGACTGAAGCTCCAATCAGCTACTAACAACAACTGCATCAAAAAGCTAAACTCAATTCCATTTGTAAATGGTGAGCTTATGAATTATTTATCTATGTACTAGAACATTAAATGCATTAGAGCTGATAATCACCCTAAGAAATCATTCATCCAACCACCTCATTGTACTTGTGAAGAAACTAAAACAAGTCTCTTTCCTCTTTAAAAGCGGACAACTAAATTCAGTTACTATTAAGCTTCAGTGAAATAGCCAGTCATTTTTAAAAAAAGACAAGAGCTACCTGCTTTTTTTCTTTTACTAGACCCCTGAAATTTTATGCAAAATATGGAATATTCATGTTTGGGGGAAATGGGAGTCAATAGTTATTATTAGATTTTCAAAGAGGTGTATTTTAACACATGCAAATCACTATAAAATGGAGACTAGGAAAGTAATATGCAGAAAATTCTCCACAGAGATGAGGTTAGTGAAGACAGAGATTTATGGTTTGGCTGAAGCATAGTAATCTGGACCTGTTTCCTCATACTCTTCCCAGGGGGAAAAATGCCTCATCTGTCACATGGAAAAGCCTAGCAAACCAATTCCCACTAAAGTACCAATGACAGATGATGGCTACACATGTTGCCAGTCTCTTTGCTTAAAATCCTTCTCACTCAAGCTAGACATATTCCTTCTTACTGCTAATTGATCAGAATTGGCACATAGGATAAACAGTTTGCCATCCTTATTTAATCCAATCTCTCTCATTTTAAAGATGAGACATTCAAAGAAGTAAAATGGCTTGCCTGAGGCCACATAGCAAGTTAGTGTCACAGGATGGCCTGGGAGTCAACCTTTTTGTCTTCTAATAAAGTTCATCTGCTACAGCCAAATTGAGAGACCTCATTTGCTCGCTGAACATAGCCCTGCCCCTTCCCCTTATTCTATCTAGGGCATTTTCCACCATTATGATTTGACTACAATTTATTTCAAGTTTCTCACTTTCTTATTTTAAGGAAACAGTGGGGTATGTCTATAGAATAAAAAATAAGTCGATTAGTATCTGCAAGATAAGTATACTTGCTATTAAAGGGGAAAATTTGGTCTTTGATATTGCTGCTTTGCTTTAAAAAAAAAAAAAAAAAAAGACTACACAAGGAACTCATGTTCCTTGAGATAGTGTGTAGATTAGCTTTTATCTCCTTTCCATCCATTTCCTTTTCTATTTCTCCCTCTCTCTTATTTTTTTTTTCTCACTTTTTGCTTTGATCTCTGGATTTTGAAGGTACTTGTGATCATGTCTCAGTTCCCTGACAGGAGATAAGTTCCTGAGGGCAGTGTATAACCCTGGCTGTCTTATTCATCTTTTGTATTCCTCATTTTATTTCATTTCAATTGCTATTATGTAGGGAAAGTTGACCTACCTAGTATCACTCCCCATACCCATTCCCACATTTTCTTATAATAGCTCTCTTTCTTTCCTGAAGGAAATAAACTCAAGACTTCATTTTTTTGTGGTAACTGTCTAGAATGGTGTCCTGCCACCTGACAAACATGAATGTATGACTCAGATCCAGTCATCACAGCACCGGCTACCATTCTACTCTTTGCCCACCCTTTACCCTATTGGTTAAAGCAAGGTGTGGGCCAGAGTCTTTCACAAGATAGTTTAAGATGAGCTGTTAGAGAAAATTCCATAACTAGGATCACCGAAATAAAATGGTATTAGTTCACTGCCTGAGACCACATTCCCTTTTACTCAGGAAGGAACCTCCTGTAACTAAAGAAAATGAAAGTAACTTGAAGAAGAAAAAAACAAGCAGCGGGAACAATTGCTCATGTCATTGCTGCTTCCTCCACAAGCACCTTGGGAGATTCTCTCTCTGGAAGATAACATCTTTAGGTTTTAACCTCCGAGAGTTAGTATTTCCTATGCTGTATCCCAACAATGGTGTATTAAGTCTTGAAAACAATACTGCTTATTATTCATAGATTCATAGAGTACAGGAAGAATGGTTTGCCTTGAAGTTTCAAGATAAAGTAATCCTTGTAAAATGCTAATTTGATTTAAGTCATTCGCTCAGGCGAACATGGTTCCTGGAACACCCGGCCAAAACCACACAAGAATTAAAGGTCTTGTGATGGATGAGGGAGCAAGATCTAATTGGTGTTTTAATAAATGTATTCTGACTTGGTAATCTACCTATATTTATCAAGAGAAAATGCCCCTGTCTAAACAAAATTACTAAGTGATGGTATGAAAACGATGACAAATGTCTTGTAATTGGCTATTACACAAGTGCTGGCATCAGAAGACAAGCAGGATATTGGTGCCTAGAAGCTGAGTAACACGCAAGCAACAGCAAAAGCTAGTTGGTCAATATTTTTTCTATTTCAAATGGTCTTTAATCAGAATAGGTAGCAATGTAAGCTCTTACAGAGGAAGCTGTGCCTGTAAAAAGCTGTGGAGTATACTTCCAACTAGGCTGGTATTCTTACATTTGGTGTAAAGAAGTGAAAGGACCTACTACAATATAAATGGAGCAAACAAAATTTCAGTGCTACCACATGTCAGGGACTGACTAGGAAAGGAAAGTCAATATTCTTTCAGTTCCTACTCTATGCCAAAAAGAACGTGGTGGTATTTCAATCACCACAATGAATTGCTAAGATAATTACTCCTTAATTTTGTTTATAAATGTATGCATGAGGTTGAGAATAAATGACTTGATCAAGTTCACAAATTAAGAAATACAGAAATGCTGCACCCTGATGGAGTAGTGGTTGGGTCTGCAGCCTCTGGTCAAGCACAGTTCACATATCTCCCAAGAAGCCAGGCTCACATCCTGGGACCTGGGGGCAGCGACCAAGATGCACAACTAAAATAAAATAAATAAAATGCTTCTTCTGTCTCTTCCTTCCTGCCTATTTGTTTTCCTTCCAGCCTTCACCTTTCCTTAAATATTTTTTTTTAAAGTAGAACATGCTCTGAATCCAAGTTTGTCTAATTACAAGATCTATGTCATTTCCTCTTGACAATGCCACAGATGTAGGGGTATAATCTATATTAGTGGTCCTCAAATATGGCTGTACATTAGAATCATCTGGCTAGTAGCTAGTTGCAAACTCTACCAGAAAAATCATTCTCTCTTGGAATAATAACAAGAATCAGTATTTCCTTTTTCTACCCAGCATTGTTGAGATATAATTGACATATAATATTGTGTAAGTTTAAGCTATAAAAGCGATCATTTAAAATATATATTTACTGTGAAATGATTGCGACAATATGGTTAGTTAACATTGCCATCATCTCATGTAAGTATCATTTTCTTTTTTATAGTAATACCACTTAAGATTTATTCTCTTAGCAACTTACAAGTATATATATAGCACAGTATTTTTAACAATAGTCACTATGCTGGACATTGGATCCACAGAACTTACTTATCTTGTAGCTGGAAGTATTTATCCTTTGACCATCCCCAACCCGTAGCTCTGGTAACTACCATTCTTTGCTGGTCAAATAGTCACAAATGTCAGGATGTCTTTTCTAAAGACCTGATATGAGTGTGTGTGATACGATATATATGTGATATATATGTGTGTATATATAATATATATATATATATATATATGTTTCCTTTATTCATTAACCCATAGATGGGCAGTTAGACAGGTTTTTTGCAAATCTTGGCTACTGTGAATAATGCTACAACGAATGTGGAAGCATAGATATCTTGTCTAAATCCTGTTTTCATTTGCTTCATATACACAGAAGTGAAATTTCTGAATCATGTAGTAGTTCTATTTCTTTAAAGGGAATTTCCATATTGTTTTCCATAGTGGCTGCACCAATTTACATTTCCACCAATAGCACACAAGGGTTCTATTTTCTTCATACCCTCACCAACCCTAGTTATCTCATCTTTTTGATGACAGCCATTCTAACAGCTGTGAGGTGATATCTCATTGTTGTTTTGATTTGTATCTTCCTGATGACTAGTGATAATGAGTAACTTTTCATGTACCAATTAGTCACTTGGATGCTGTTCTTTGGAAAAGTGTCTACTCAGTTTTCCTGCCCATTTTTTAAATAGATCTTTTTTTTTTTTTTTTTTGTCACAGAGTTGTGTGAGTTCGTCATATATGTTGGATATTAACCCTTCGTTAAGTATATGAGTCACAAGTATTTCCTCCCATTCCACAGGCTTTCTTTTCATTTTGTTAATGGTTTCCTTTGCTGCACAGAAGCTTTTTAATTTGCTGCAGTTCCACCTATTAATTTTTGCTTTTATTGTTTGTGCTTTTGGTCCCATATCCAAAAAAAAAAAAAATGTTACCAAAAGCAGTATTAGAAGCCTTTTTCTGTTTTCTTCTACGAGTTTTAGTGGTTTTGGTCTTTTTAATTCTTTAACACATTTCAAGTTAATTTTATTCTTCTGCATGTGATTTCCAGTTTTCCTAAAATCATTTGTTAAAGAGGCTATCTTTTCCCCTTTGAGTATTCCTGGCTCCTTTGTCAAATGTATAGTTGACAATATGTGAAGATTTACTTTGGGGCTATCAATTCTGTTCCAGTAGTTTCTGTGTCTAGTTTTAGGCAGCACTGTAATATTGCAATACAAGTTTAAATCAGAAGTGGGATGAATCCAGCTTTGTTCTTTCTCAAAGTTTTTTTTTCTAATTTTGTGAAAACACCATTGAAACTTTGATAGGGGTTGCACTGAATCTATAAATAAATGGCTAGGGAAGTATGGGTGTTTTAACAACATTAAATATTCAAATCCATAAATATGGAATATGTTTACATTGATTTTTTTTTCTTCTTCAATTTATTTTATCAATGTTTTATAATTTTGGGGACAGATATTTCATTTATTGGTTTAAATTTACTCCATTTTGTTGTTGATGCAATTGTGAGTGGGACTGTTTCATTTTTTTCAGTTATATTATTAGCATATAAAATACCATGACTTCTCTTTGTCGATGTTTTATCCTGCAACAAATTTTAGTTCGAGTCTTCAGTATTTTCTATACATAAGATCATATCATCTGCAAGCAGAGAGTATGATAGCTTGTCATATATGGCCTATATTATGTTGAGGTATGTTCCTTCCAGACCCAATTTTTTGAGAACTTTTATCATGAAAGTATGTTGTGTTTTGCTGAATGCTTTCTCTGGATCTACTGAGATGATCAATAATAATTTTGTATTCTTCATCCTAGTAATGTGGTACATCATAACAAAGTTGCATATGTAGAATCATCCTTGAATTCCAAAGATGAATTCATGATCATGATGTATGATCCTCTAATGTGTTTCTGAATTCACTTTGTTAGCATTTCGTTGAGGATTTTGGCCATTACACCCATCAAGAACATTGGCCTATACTTTTATTTTTTGTAGTGGTCTTATATTGCTTTGGTTTCAGTGTAATGCTGGCATCATAAATTAGTTTACGAGTGATTCCTCCCCTTCAAACTTTTAAGTGTTTAAAAAGGACTAATGTTAATTTTTTAGAAGTTTGGTAAAATTCCCTGGTGAAGCCATCTGGTCTTGGGTTTTTCTTTGATTGGAACTTGTCAATGACTGATTTAATCTCCTTCTCCATTATTGTATGTTTTCAGGAATGTGTACACTTCTTTGCGGTTATATGACTTTTGGTCTCTTATAATACTTTGCTATTGTGTCATAACTGTATAACGTATCTTTTTTCATTTCTGATTCTGTTTATGAGTCGTCTCTTTTTACTTAGGCTAGCCAGGAGTTTATATATTTTGTACATCCTTTCAAAACAGAAACTCTTAGTTTTAAAGCTCTTTTTTTTTTAAAAAAAAAAAAAAAAAAGAATCTCTCTTTCATTTATTTCATTCATTTTATCTTTGTTATTTCCTTCCCCCTACTAACTCTGGGTTGAATTTGTTTTTCTAGTTTCTTGAGGTATAAAGCTAGGTTATTTATTTGAGATCTTTTCTTTTTCTTAATGTAAGCATTTATCACTATAAACTTCCATTTGAATATTGCTTTTGACAGATGCCATTTTCATTTGTTTGAAAATATTTTTGATTTAGCCTTTGATCTATTGATTATTCAGGATTGTATTACTTAATTTGTGAACTTTGACATATTTGTGAATTTTCTAGTTATCTTTTTTTTTAAAGCATTCTAATTTTATTTCCATTTAATTTTTATACTGGTTGTTTTCATTTTCTTGTTATCGATTTCTTGTTTCATACCTTTATGTTTTGAATAGATACTTGGCATGATTTCAGTCCTCTTAATTGTTAACATTTGTTTTGTGACCTAACATCTGACCTACCCTGGAGAACGTCCTGTGAATGCTTGTGAATGCTTGAAAAGAATGTGTATTCTGCTGCACACTGGGCCTTGAGGACCAAGGTCTTCAAATTTTATTCTAATTAAACTGGGAAGTCACTGGATAATTTTATACCCACTAACATGATGTTGAACAATGTGTATCAACTCACATTCCCTCACATGGTGGTGCAGTCAGTAGGAGTTGAAGTTTACTGGGAGCAATGATATCTTGTGAGGTAAAATTCTGGCTGATCATAGAAACTACTAGTGGCTAATTTAATTATCTGCCATTGACCTCTTAGATGCTTCTCAAGAGCAATATAGTGACATGCAAGAGCAGGGTTTAGGGCAGCGAATATTTAAAGTAACTCTGAGCTTAAATTGCCTTCTCCTATCACTTCCACAAAAAAACTGTGTGGTAGCGAGTCTAGGATTGTGAAATTGGGGTCTATGAGTTTCTTGTGTCAGATCTATCATTTACTATCTGGTCCTTATCTAGTTTATCATACCTCTGTAGGAAGTATGGTTCCTCAGGAATGCTGGCTTATTCCTTTCATTCTGGTACTCTCAGCAAGTCCTTTGCACTTCGTCTGTAGAATATATTTTGAATATATCCACTTCTGCCAACCCACTGGGCATGGACATACTCTATGTCAGGATTTCTCAAACTCAGCATTATTGGCATTTTGTGAGAGAAAATTCTTTGTTGTGTGAAATTGTCCTGTGTATCACAGATTGCATGGTGGCATTCCTGCTATGATGCTAACTGCAAAGGGTAGCAACCCCTTCCCAGTTAAGATAATCAGGAATATCTGAAGACATTATCAAATATCCTTCCCTCCCTAGGAGGGTAGAATGAAATCAACACCACTGATCTAGATTTATGATTGTCACATCCTACAAAAAGGTTTGATTGTTTCTATTCCCCTTCCCCATGGTCCATTTGGTACACAGAATATTTTAAAATATAAATAAAATCACACCACTACCTCCTTTAAAATCTCTCTCCCCAGGCTCCTAACTCTACTACCACCCCTACATGTTCTTGAATGACCAGACCCCTATGTTCCTTTCTGACCTTGTCATCTACCACGCCTCACCTTCATCTCATCACACTGGCCTTCCTCCTCTTTCTCAACACTGCATGCTCTTTCCCACCTCAGGGCAGTTTGCTTACTGCTCTCTCTGTTGGGTGGGCTATTCTTATTCATTTTTCATGATTGCCTCTTGTCATTCAAATGATCAAAAGGTCACAACCTTAGGTGACACACTTACTATTTGCTTACTTTTGATCTGTCACTGCCACTAAAAGATAAGCTCAGAAGAACAGGGTCCTTGTGAGGCTTTAATGTGCTGACACAACACTTCAATGAGGAGCTGGATGAGGTTTCCTTCAACTCCTAACATCCCATATGGAGGAATATATACATTTTTATGACCTCCTTTTTTTTTTTTTTTTACTTAGCATTATACTTTGAGTATTTTCCCCTATCATTAGGTATTTTTATTAACTGCATTTTAATTTTAAATGGCAACATTTTCATACAGAACATTAAGTCTATGTCTAGGACTCTCAATAACAGGTATTTGACTGCTTTCCTTTATTCTCCCATTATATAAGCTCCTTTATCATTCATTCGTAAGATAAAGATGGTGGGTGAATGTGACTTATGATGCTGTTCAATAGTATCACTCATTTCCCCAAAACAGATACCAAATTAAACACACAGGGCTGTCATATTTGGAGACAGAGCTGAGATGGATCTGTGCCAGGTTATAAGAATAAACAGCACTTGCTGAAATTTTTCAGTACAGATTGTTGTATTTTTCACAGAAATAGGAAAGATCCATTTGTGGATCTGTTTGAAATTTAAAAAATGTGAATGTTCTAACTTTCAAGCTGCCTAAGTAAGTGGGAAGATGAGTACATGGCACACCACTCAGATTCCCAAATCAACACACAATCAAACAGAAACATTTAGATGGAAATCAGCAGCTCAGAAAGCCTGGTCCTGATTTCTATTTCACAAACACTAGACCACAACCTTGATGATTATCAGCTCAGAAAAGTTAATGGCATTTTCAGGTTTTACATACTAAACAGTCCAGAGTTTAGCCAGACAATTTGTTTTTAGCCTCACATTCCCTGCTTTGTCACTCAGAAAGAAGAGATTGTAGATGATATTTAAGAATCAGAGAATGTGATAAGTAGATGAGGGACAGTGATTGAAATTCTACCAGGGGACCCATTCCAGATTTTTGATTAAAGTTCCATGCACATGTAGAAAAATGCCCTCACCCCACTCTAATGAAGGATCTTAGAAGCTAATGAAACATCCCAGGCCCCACATGTATTTCAGTACAATAAAGTAAGATTCCCCAAACACACAAACCCAATTCAAGTTTTGTGGTGGCATTATGCCTTCTCCATCATTGTGTCTCTCTGTTTCTCCCTGAGGATCCCCAGAGTTGACTCGGTTGTACTCAAGAAATAACGTATTTATGTTTCTCATCACTATCACTCAAAAAAACCATGTCCATGCCAGGTGTGCTAGCTCTGGGTGCTCCCTAAATTGCTAGAGTACTTGTAATGTCTGTGCAGTGTAGGGGTAGTGGCCCTCTCTTGTCTCTGCCACACTCTCTCATTTACATTTTTGAAAACAAAACCTTTAGCTATGGCCGAAGAGTACTCTTCACTCCACTAGCATTCAGATGCAGTCCAAGGAGCCAGGTGAAGTACTCAGGACATGAGGTTCTGTCTTGTCCCAGGCCCGAGGCATAAATCAAAAGTAACAACAACAAACAACATCTTCCTACTCCTTTAACCAAAACATGGCAGCCTCCTTATAAGTCAGTCCAGGTCAACAGATTCACCAACAGCCCAATAAGTTTTGGGAGTTAGAGAAGCCCCTTCATAAAATGATGTATCATAAATCACCATTCTTTTTTTCCTTGATAGGGAGAAGTGGAACTTGGGAGAATCATTTGATTTCACTTGGAGATCAAATGATTTATCTCATTTTGAGAACCTAAGTCAGGAAAAATCCATATTAAGTTCATCAGAGTTAAGGACAAAAAGCATTCTTTATGTATATTCTGAACAAGATTTTCCAGTTAAAAATAAGTGATCAAGACATGCTTAGACTTGCCTTTGTGGCCTGCCACAAGCTGCTGGGAAATCAACTGAGAATCCAGAAAAACAAAGTAGAGTTTAAAACCACCAAGGCAGAGAATAAACAGAGCGATAGACGTTTTACATGCTAGAATAGAACAGAGGCCAAAACAGATTACACAAATCTCCTTTCCTCAACCCAAATTCTTTCCATTGGTTTTGAAATTAGGTCTATCAAGCATGAAATCCATCTTCAGAGGGCAATTCAAGCTGATGCCCTGGTGAAGTTACTTTGAGGGTTATCATTGAGGGCGAGACAGCTATTTTGCCTCAGTCTCTTTCCTTTGATAGTATCCCAAAGAATATCACTTTTTGAGACATATCAAAGCTACTATAAGGAAGGCAAGTTTCCTCTTTGGATTTTTACCAGTCTTTAAGAAAAGGCACTGACCATATATAACCTATATATGACATATCAGTTTCTTAAAAGTACAGGTCCCTCCTAAGATGAAAATTAAAGACAGTTACCCTCCTCAAGAATACTTAAATATATATCCAATTCTCAGGAGAAAATATGTATATGCACAGCTAAGAAGGAAACTACAAGAAAACCAAGACTGTAAGAAAACCCCAACAAAACTACAGCTGCCCATTTTTAACTACAATATTTAAAAGAACATACACACACTTTAAAAAGTCACTTTGGTGCCATATTTGATTCTCTTCCCTTACCCACCAGCTCCAGTCACTAATCTTGTCAATGCCACTCTCTAATTATCACCATAACCTGTTTATTATCTCTATCCTCATTACTATGGCCTTTTTTCAAGTTACAGTATCTTTCTTTCATAAAATTACTGCAGCAGCCTTTAACTAAACATGTCCTCTCCAGTTCACCCTTCCGCTCTGTAGTCAGATGTTTAAAAAAAAACTTCTAAAAATCAAAATATAGTTCTTCTAAAATTCCTTCAAAGACTCCTCAATGACTATAAAACGGCATCCGTGCTCCTTAGAGCAGCATACCAGATCATGACCTGTCCTCTGCCGTCCACCCAAGCCACAGCTCTGATCATTTCCCACGTCTTCTTCTTCTTTACTCCAGACAGATCAGGGACTAAAATTCCCAGAAACACCATGTTCTCTGCCACCAACAGGACTATATAGACATAGTACCCTCTGATCAGAATGCTCAAGGCCTGTTCTGCCTCCATCATATTTGTAATTCAATTTGAACTCAGTCCAGTGCTCAATTACTTTCCCACTTGGCCACGTTGGATGGGTATATACTAAGTATAGCATTAGGTGAACAACATTTTAGTTGTGGGTTTGCATATGTGCATGTCTTCACCACAAGACTAGGAACTCCTAAGGCAAGGACTACGTTATATTTATCACTGCAATTCCAGAGCTGAGGTCAGGGTCTGGGAGGTGGTACTAGAGAGTTAGGGCTGCTGTAAGAAAATACCATAGACCAGGTGACTTATATAAGAGAAATTTATTTCTCACAGTCCTGGAGGCGGGGAAAGTCCAATATCAAGATGCTGGCAAGGCAGGTGTCATTCTGAGGCTTCTTTAGGCTTGCAGGTGGCTGCTTTCTTGGCATGTGCTCACATGACCTATTCTTTATGTGCGCATTGGGAGAGAAAAACAGCCAGCTCTCTGGTGTCTCCTGTTATAAGGTCTCTAAACTCAGCATGAGGATCTCATCTTCATGACCTCATAAACCCTAATTACCTTCCAAAGGTTCCTTATCCAAATATCATCAAATTGGAGGATAGGGTTTCCACAGATGAATTTTGGAGAAAAACTAAATTTAGTCCAGAATGGAGGGACAATGAAGCTACATAAAATGTGATAATTAAATCAACAAGGACAAAATATGTTCACTTCTCTTAAATAATAAAGTACAGTTACCTACCAATTCACTAGACCAATGGGAAGCAACTTGGCCCCCGGGGAGTATTTAATAATGTCTTGAGACAGGTTTGGTTGTCACCACCAGGACAGCTTGCGATAAGCAGAAGTTGGGGATTCTGCTAACCATCCGATAATGTGCAGGGTACCCCTCCACAACAAAGAATCATCTGGCCCAAAACAGTGTCAAGGTGAGAAATCCTGCATGCATTAGATGATAAGCCCTGTGAGGCAGGGAATTTGTTTTCTACTGTATCACCAGCATCTAGAACAAGTAGCTGGCATGTAACCAGCACTTAAAATTGTCTCAAGTAAATGCATGAATGAATAATAAAAATCCACAGGGGAAATGACAAAAAGTCACTTGATTTCTGCCTTGGTAGTTCCTCCTGGGTTCCTTCTCACCTAGGGCTTCTTATTTGTGAATTATATGAGTGACCTATGCTTGTTGTATAGCTCCATTCCTTTTATCTAGCTCAAGGGTCATGTTTTCAAAAGGTTCTAGCTGTTCTATCCAATAGAGTAGATACCAGTCACATACAGCTATCTAAATTTAAATTACTTAAATGCAAATACAATTAAAATTTCAGTCAGTTCCCAAGTCTCACTAGCTACATTTAAAATGCTCATTAGCTACACATAATAAATGGCTATCTTATTAGACAGCATAGACATAAATCTATTTCTGCAAAAATTTCTACTGGACAGTGCTGGTATATAAAGAGAAGGTGAATTACTCTTTTTTCGTCTCCAAGAATAATAATTTGAATACAAAGCATCCTTACCCTTGCCTTTAGGACATTTTCTTGATCCTAGCAGCAGTAGAAGAAACATATATTTGATAATGTGGGGGAAACATTCTTATCCAAATTAGATATAAATAGGAAAGAAATAGAATTGAGTTGAAAAGGTAATATTTATTTGCCAAAGGAATCTTCTACTGTCTGGGGGTGAAATGGTCACCAAGTTTCCTTGTGGGACAGTTTCTCGTTAATTTTTGTTGTTTAGATTATAAGAGAAAGAGTAGGTAAAGTAGGCTAAAAAGGGCATTCTAAAAGTCAGTAACTGAATAGGAAAAAGATGCATATAGCAAACTATTCTACTAACCATCAGTGATTAAAAAGGTAATCTAATATTTAGGTACATTAGGAACAATATAATACAGTATGGGATTTTCTTCCCCCTCAAATATGTTTAAAACTGAGTATAAAACATATGTATAAGTGGGGTTAAAAAAGACCTGACTGAGATTACAGAGCAGTATATAAACAATAAAGTGCCTTGATCTGAGTGTGTTTTAAGGAGCTCCTTCCATCTACAATAAGGAGAAAAATGGTGGGAAACAAAACAAGAAACAGAGAGGCAACTAGTTGTATACCAAAAATAGTGGGGTGACATGGAATGAACATGGGTTTTGGAATGGAAGGATCTGTGTTCCAAATATGACCATGATATTAATGGATTATAGGAGCTAATGTGTATGATTGAACCTCATGGTACCTCTTCTCTGCACTGGAGTATTTTCTGAATTGCACAATTCAGGTATAATATGGATACATAGGTTTTACAGCATAACATGTCACAGAATATTTATATTAATAGAAAGTATTTTATTAATAATATATCAAACATCTCATTTCCCTACTTGTCAATGAGGGGCAATTACCACTTCCCTGTGTTTCTTTTAAGTTAAGCAAGGAATAACAAAAGCAGAAATTCTTTAATCCATATCCAAAGGCAATTTTATTTTCGACGAGTGTCAAGACCATTCAACGTGGAAAGAATCTTCACTTTAATAAGTGACATGGAAACAAGTGATTATCCATGTGCAAATGAAATTAGACTTCTACTTCACACAATACACAAAAATTAACTCAAATGAATCAGCGATATAATATAAAAGCTAACACCATAAAACTCTTAGAAGAAAATATAGAGATATATTTTATCATCTTTGATTTGGCAATAGATTCTCAGACATGAAATTAAAACCACAAACAACAAAAGAAATACCGTATCTCATAAAACTTAAAATTTTGGTGCATCAAGGAATATTATCAAAAATGAAAAGATAACAGATTGAGAGAAAATATTGCAAATCATCTATTTCTTGTCTAGAATCCAAAATTATAAAGAATTCCTACAACTCATAACCAAATGACAACTCAATTAAAAAACAAGAAAATGATTTGAATTTGACATTTCCGCAAAGAAAATTTACAAATGACCAACGAACACATGAAAAGATGTTTTCATTAGTCATTTGAGAAATGCAAATCAAAGCCATGAAATAGTACCACTTTATACCCACTAGCATAGCAATAATATTTTTTTAAATAACACATAAGAAGTGTTAGTGAAGATGTAGAGGAACCGGAAGTCTTAAACATTGCTAGTGGGATTATAAAATGGTTCTGTCACTATGGAAAATGGTTTGATGGCTCCTCTGAAACTTTAATTTATAATTATTACATGAGTCCGTATGTCTGCCTTTAGGAACATACCCAAAGATTTTGAAACAGGTACTCAAATAAGAAAATGCACCTACATGTTCATGGAATAATTAACCACAATTCGAAAGGTTTCCACAGCCCAGATTCCATCAAGGAATGAATGGATGAAAAATTGCAGTAGGTACATGAAACAGAATATTATTTAACCACAAAAAGGAATAAAATACCCACACATATGACAGTGGCGACGAACTTCCAAAACACTTAAATGAGACAAACCACATGAAAAGAGCACATTTATATGAAATATACAAAATAAATAAATCTATAGAGACAATGCAGAATGGTAGTTACTGGGGCCTGGTGGGAAGGGAAAATAGGGACGAATTATTCAATTGGTAAGGATATTTACTTTGGAATATTGGAAATGTTTTGGAACTAGATAGAGATGGTAGAAACACAACATTATAATGACTAAATGCCACTGTATTCTTCACTTGAACATGCTTAGTTTTATGTTATATAAATTTTACCACAACAAAAACAGTAAAAGTACTTTCACATATATAAAATTCAAAGCCAATTCCATTCCTCAGTGAAGAAATACCATTTATCTAACACTAACTTCTTCAAAGCAATATTCAAGGCATGCCTCATCCAACTGTCATAAACCTCTCCTTTGGAAACAGTCTCAGAATGATGATGTAGCTTATCCAGGTTTGGAAGGAATTCAATGTAGACATGGCTGATTACTGAGATACTTCCTTTTGTCTTTTTTACCCTATCACTTAAGCATAACTACTGATTTTAGAGAAAAACTTAAACATCAATTCAGTAAGTCAGAACATTCACCGACACCTTAATTTCACTACTAAGCATGTGGGGTAGGAAAAAACAGTGTTTCAGAGATGGACAGCCTGAGTGCATGTTCTGCTATTGCTTCCTTCTGACCGTACAACACTGAAGAAGTTACTTGGTACCCATAAGTTTTAGGTCCCTTTACTGTATAACAGGAGAAAGAACAGCATCTCCCGCCTCAAACTGCTGATTTAGTATGTCAAACAAGACATAGAGTATGTGATCAATAAATGATGAGTGAGAGTTATCAATGATATTAAAATCCTATCATTTATTCTATATTAAAAGAATATCTGTAGAATCAGAATCTTCCTCCATGCAGACTTCATTTATTTTCACTAAGCACTCAATTGCTTTTCATCACAAGATTTCCTTTAGGTCTGAGGTATGAAACAACTGAGATGTTCATTCAAATATTATGAACTTAGTAGATTCTAGTCAACGCCATTCGTTATTCAGCATCCTTTGTAGCAGTCACTGTCAAAATTGTAACAGCTAATGACAGTGAAGGAAGCCCACATTTTACAAAACGCTTCGAAAATATATTTTCAAGATTGATCCTATAATAACCATGAAAAACAAGACAGTCTAAGATAATTGGCCCCATTTTCAGAGAGGTACTTACCCCAAGTGAAATAGACTAGAATTATTCCATGGGCCGAGATTATTTCCACTACTCATCAAAGCTTGATGGGGTTCTGTTTCTGTGGACAGGTTTTCCGCTGCCAAGTGACAGAAAACCTAAGCATCTTAAACAATAAGGGAATTTTCTCACTCATATGAAGGGTGAGTCCAAAGGCAGCTCTCATTTTAGGAGTGATTCAAAGCAATTTCACTAGGACCAAGTTCCTCCCTTGACTCTGCTCTACTTCAAAATGACTTCATCCTCAGGCTTCACTGATGGTAATATAGTTGCCAACACCTTGAAAGCAATCACTAGTCAGGTTTAAGACAAGTTATGTAGGAATGTGTGCCTCTGTCTCTTGGCAGTGCATCTCAATGCAATGGTCCACGTGTGTACCCATGATTCACATACTGTGACCACATTGTTCTGAGTGGTCACAGCTAAATTGCTTTCCCCTGCTCTGGCCAGCTAAAAACTCACTACAACCCAAAGTCTACTGATAAGATTTGCAGAGGGAGTATATCCCAAAAGTAAATTGTGGTTTAACTAAATGCTGGTCAGTAAAAACTACATATGTCTACTACATTGAAGTAAATAAAATTTTCTAATGTTATATTGGCTAAGTCTTTCATGCTGGAGGAGATGCATGAGAGAGATTCTGATATTTATTCATCCATTTATATAAAAATAATGTATTAAGTGCCTATTTTAACAGAAAACCTGATTCAGTGATTAAGAAGACATTGTCTCTACTCCAGTTAAGCCTGTAAAGATTTGAGTTGGATAACTTCCTATCTCTACATGATTACTGTTTCCAACTATCTCACTGCAAAAATAACATGGAACAGTTTGCTGAGACACACAGGCCATGTACTCCTAGTACACTCTGCAGGATAGAAATGTCATCAGTTGTTATGACAACCTGTTTGGCTTCTGAGGGTAGATAGTATTTTTCATGTTATCAGCCAGAAGATACATTTATTTTCCAAAATTATGCAACACTGACCAAAGAGGAAGGAAAATATAGATAAAATAACTAGAGGGACATTGAAGAAATGATCGTTTATAATGCCTTGACTGGCAATTTAAAAGTTTGGAAGCAGAACTAAATATTTTTAAAGATTGACTTCTATAAAATAACTAGACGATGATTTTTAAGCCCAACAAAAAGTCTTATCAGTGTGAAAGATTTCTCAACCATCTTTACTCACTGGGGACACTTTCTTACAGTGAATGTACCTGCGTTGAATATGCACAGAATGAACTTGCAAGGTCATCTAGGTCAATTCTTTAGTTCACAGGTAAAGACTAGAAGATACACATGGGAAAAAGTAGATTTTTCAATATTCCACAGACCTAGTGACTATCCTCACACCAGAACTTTGCTCTCCAGATTTCTAGGCTGATATTCCTTCTATTAGACCAGCCAATTAAGCCACTGATGACCTGGCCCAAAAGAGAGTACTTACAAATTTTATAAATTATAAACTCTATGTTCATTCCAAAGGCTATGGTATAATTTCATGTCACTAGAGAGTTCTTCATCCTGACCATGCCTTAAAGTTGTGATGACTATTACTATTACTATTATTATTATTATTATTATTATAAGTACCCACAATTTATTTTTTTTAATATTTTCATTATTTATTTTGCTTACACCGCTGTCTTCATTTCAGGATACTGAAGTTACACCTGAGTCTGTGTGTAATTCACACCACACCCGCCACCACAGTTCTAGTGCCCTTTGCCACCACCTTGTTGCCTCCTTCCTTCCCTCCCCATGTCTAACTGCCTAGTAGCCAATCGTGTACCCTGTTAATGTTGTTGATGTCTGATTTTTTCTTTCTTTCTGACTTATTTCGCTTAGCATGATATCCTCCAGTTCCATCCAGGTTGCTGTAAAGAGCACAATTTCATCTTTAACAGCTACATAGAATTCCATTGCAATTCCACAGCTTCTCTATTCAGTCATCTATTTATTGGCATTTGGGTTATTTCCATCTCTTAGGTATTATGAATTGTGCTGCTATGAACACAGCAGTACAGGGTTATTTTTTCTGATTAGTGTTTTTGTATTCTCTGGGTATATGGAAAAAACTGGGATTGCTGGATTGAATGGTAGACCCACCTTTATTTTTCTGAGGAAATCTTCATACTGTTTTCCAAGGAGGTAGAACTAATTCAAATTCCCACCAACAGTGTTGTGGGGGTTCCTTTTTCTCTATACCATATCCAACACTTATTGCTAGTCTTTTTGATAAAGGCCATAATTATTGGTGTGAGGTGGTATCTCAGTGTAGTTTTAATTTGCATTTCTCTGATCGTGAGTGACAAAGAGCATTTTTTCATACATCTGCTGGTCATCTGTGTGTGTGTGTTCTCTAGATAGTTCTTCTACCCACTGTTTGAGTAGGAGATTTGCTTTTTTTGTTGTTGAGATGTATGAGCTCTTTATATACTGATGAGATTAAGTTCTTGTCTTATGTATGTTGTGTGAATATCTTTTCCTATTCAGTGGTTTGTCTTTTTATTTTAGTGGTTGTTTCTTTTGGTGCATAGAAATATTTTACTTTGATGGAGCCCCAATTGCATGGTTTTACTCTAGGTTTTGTTTGTTCATTGTTTTTAACATAGGTGTCACTTCCCTCAAGACATCTTTGAGGTTGATATCATGGAGGGTTTTTCCAACATTACCTTTAAGAATTTTATGGTTTGGGGTCTATATCTAGGCCCATGATCCACTCTGAGTAAATTTTTATGTATGGCACTAATTCTCTCTCTCCCCACGCCCCCACCCCAGCTATCTTTCTTTCTTCTGCAGGTGTCAGTCCAATTTTACCATTACCATTTGTTGAATAGGTTTTCCTTAATCCACTGTATGCTCTTGTCTCCTATATCAGAGATTAAATGCCAATATAGGCATGGTTTTATTTCTGGGCTTTCAATTTTATTCCTCTGGCCTGCATGTCTTTTTTCATTCTAATTCTATACTGGTTAGATGATGATTACTCTGTTGTATGATTTGAAGTCTGAGAGTGTGATTCCTCTGCAGTTCTTTTTTCTGAGGATAGTTTTAGTTGGCTATTTAAGACCTTATGTGGTTCCATTCAAACTTAAGTATTGTTTGCCTAATTTCCTTCAAGAATGTTCCTGGAATTTGATGGAAATTGCATTAAGTCTTTTTGTTGTTTTGGGTAAAATGACTGTTTTAACTCTGCTATTCTTCAAATCTATGAGCACAAAAATTTCTTCCATCTTGTGTCTTCTATAATTAATTTTCTTAAGGTCTTATAGTTTTCAATGTAGAGATCTTTCACTTCATTTGTTAAGTTTATTACCAGGCATTTTATCTTTTTTGGTGTTTTTATAAAACATTTATAAAACATTTTTAAAACGTTCGTTTTTTTCAGTTTTAGAGGCTAAAGTCTGAGATCAAAATGTTGGCAGGAGAGCAGGAGTGTTTATTCTGAGAGACTTCTACTGAGAGATTTCTTTCTAGTTCATTGTTTATATATAGGAATGCTACTTATTCTTTGTGTAGTGATATTATATTCTGCCATTTTACTGTATTCATCTATTGGTTTTGGTGGCATCTTTAGGATTTTTAGGTATAATATCATGTCAACTGCAAATAATAATAGTTTTATTTCCTCTTTTCCTATTTGGATCCCCTCAATGTCTTTTTCTTGCCTCATTGCTCTGGCCAGTACTTCTTGACTATGTTGCATAGTAGTGGTGAGTGAGTACCCTTATCTTGTTTCAGATTTTAGGGAAAAGGTTTTCGATTTTTTTTTTTACCACTAATACATTAACTATGGTTTTGTTATATATGACTATTATGTTGACATCTGTGCCTTTTATTCCCATTTTGGTTAAGGTGGTTTTTTTTGTTTTTTTTTTTTAATGATAAATAGGTGCTGATCTTGTCAAATGATTTTTCTACATCTATTGCTATGACCATATGATTTATGATTTTCTCTCTGTTGCTAGGGTGTATTACAATGATTGATTTGCTTATGAAGAACATTCTTGCTTCTCTGGAATAAATCACACTTGGTTATGATGTAGAATATTTTCAAGTGCTGGTGAGTTCAGTTTGCCAGGATTTTGTTGAGGATTTTGGCATCTATATTCATTAGTGATGTTTGTCTGTAATTTTCTTTCTTGAGATCTTAGTTTGAGATCAGGGTAATGCTAGCTTCACAGAATGTATTTGGAAGTTTTTCCTCCTCTTCAATTTTGTGGAGGAGTTTAAGGAAGCTGGGGGTTTAGTTCATTTATAAATGTTTGGTAAAATTTGATTATGAAACCATCTGGTCCTGGACTTTTGTTTTTTGGGAGACTTTGAATTACCACTTCAATGTCTGTGTTTTTGAATGGTTTGTTCAAGTTATCTATGTCTTCCTGATTCACATTTGGAAGGTTGTAGGATTTAGAAATTTTTCCATTCCTTCTAGATTGATGAATTTGTTATCCAATAGATGCTCATAGTGGTTTATCATGATTCCTTGTATGTCTGCAATGTCTGTCACAATCTCACCTCTTTTGTTTCTGATTCTTGTTATTAGGGCCTTGTCTCTTTTTTCTTCATAAGTCTGGCTAAAGCTCTATCAATTTTTTTCAAAGAACCAGTTCTTGATCCATATCACAATTTCAGATAACTAACTCTTCATTTCTTTTAATTCTTCTTATAGCCCTTGACATCCTACCACTTCAAGGAGGTCTTATATATTTACCAGAGACAGCTGACAAAATTCTTGATAGCAAATATATATGATAATACTTTGTGAAAATTATACATAAACATTTTTCCCAAAGTCAACAAAAGGTATACAAGGCTGGATCATAAATGAATGAATTAGATATAAATTTCAATTCATTCATTAAAAAAAACCCGAACAGAGTTTGTATTCATTTGTGAAGACTGTCATAACAAAACACCACAGACCGGGTGGTTTAAAAAAAGTTCATTTTTTTCAGTTTTAGAGCCTAAAGTCTGAGATCAAAATGTTGGCAGGAGGGTAGGAGTGTTTCTTCTGAGAGACTTCTCCTTTGCTTATTGATGACTATCTTCTTTGTCTGTCTTCTCAGGGTCTCCCCTTTTATGTATCTTTGCGTCTGAATCTCTTTTGGTTTTTAAGACACTATTTATATTGGTTTGGGCTGACCTGCATGAACTCATTTAAACTTAATCATCTCTCTGAAGGATATTATCAAATGCAATCACATACTGAGGTACTTCAGTTTATGAATTATGGGGAACACAGTGCCCAAATATTCAGTCTATAGCAGAGCTATATTTATACATATTAAAAACAAAGGTTCAAGTTATAAGAATTTTACAAATGAGCATAAGGAAACTTATTTTGTGTTCATAGGCTTTGGGAAGAAAATCTCTGAAATGCCATTTTCTCAACAGAATATTATCCAATATTCAATCACTAGCACCATGACAACATGGGCTAAGAACTGATATCAGATCAAGCAGGATAAAGCCCAAATGTCACAAAACTAATGAAGCACATAAGGTTGTTATTGGGAACTGGCAAAGTTTGAAAATCCACTGTATTATCAAGTTATTTTTTATATTACGAGAGAAGGAGAAAAAAAGAACTCTGCAAATAGTCCTCTGGTGTTAGCCCAGTTAAATATGAGGTTAGGTGTAGGGTATTATCATGAAAGTCAGATGAAATAACAAGGCAGTCTTAATCTTTTATTTTCTATAGAAATGAATTCAGAATGCTAGTGCTGTGAAGAATATGTAATTTAACAGCCACATGAATCAAATAATTTATCCTATTCTGGAGCTTGTGTTCTGAGAAAACAAGAATGATTGTCTCCTTCTTCAGGAAGCAGACAGCCGAACTCCAAAGATAATGTCTCCTTTGCTTTGCCAGAGCCTTGTGCACATCAACACTCTGCTACATTTCTCAGTCATTTTCTTGAAGCTTCTACTCCAGCCATTTTGACTGTAAAGCTTACTGAAACATGACATGTACTCTCTCCTCTAAAGGCTCCTCCCCTTTCTCTTCTCATTCTTATCTGGGTAACAATACTCTTCTGGTCTTGTTTGAACTGTCACAGCAGCATGGAAGTTTCCCTGAAGTCTCATATCTGAGGTCAGTATTCTGCTGTGGACCATCATAGAACACTCCCACCCGCATCATGGTATTTATCACCGTACTAAAATTGCCGCTTGTGATTATTGTCTTCTCCCAGATAATGTGAGATTTTTAAATGTTATGGTGCCTGATTCTCAAAGAATGTTCATTCAATGAATGACGAATAACAGTTCTTCCAACAACTATGTCAAAGGCTCCGTCAATAGGAGATGTTTACAGATGTATGATACACTCGTAGAAAGTCTTTTATGCTCATAAAGTGAAACAGGACACAATGGAGCACAACCAATATGAAAACCTAAAGTAATATGCTAAACTCATCTTAGAAATCTGGTTCCCTTTTTTCCCTTTACAAAAGAAGCTGAGAGATCTAAAGAGTTGTAGAAATTAACACAGATTAATAACAGGAGATGGAAGAAAACACAGCTCTTCTGACTTACAGTTCATTCAACTACTCAGTAGTTTTGATTAAGCATGCACATGTACCAAATACTGGGAATGTCAGGTGAAGAGGAAAAGGACCATATTGTCATAAAGCATGTATTATGGCAAGAGAAGAGAGAAGATAGACAGGTAAACATTGAATTACAGATGCTCCCTGATGTCTTAGTGGTTAAGTCCATGGCCTCCAGCTGGCGTAGTACAAATACATCCCAAGGACCAGGGTTCACATGCTGGAACCAGAGAAGGGAACAGCCAAGAACAACTAAATAAAATACATGATGCTTTCTCCTCTCTCTTCTTGTCTTTCTGCCTGCCTACTCGTCTTTATTTATGTCTGTACCTTTCCTTAAAAAAAAAAAAAAAAGGGAATTACAAAAAAAAAAAAAAAGACAATAGAACTCTGGGCCTATATAAAGAGCTCAAAGAAGACCTCATTGCAGAGGTAACATTTAACCTGAAGTTCAGAAAAAGTCACCTACCTGAAGATGTGGGAGTGCAATAAAATCAGGGAAGGAAATTAGAAAGATGAGGATGGTGGGAGTGTAAGGAGCAATGAGATTAAGATGAGGTTGGAGGCCGCAGCAGGTCCTAACAGGTCAGGTACGCAGTGTGACTCTATTCTAAGTATAGTGGGGACCTCTGAGAGGGAGCGATGTCACTGATAAATCATGAACTTCCATGTCCTCTTTCACGGGAACACAGTCAATTTGCTTTATTCAGTCACCATTGTTGGGCTAATAAGGAAATCGAGATGCAAAATTTCAGCTTTAATATAGTAAATGAGTCAAGGATTCCTTTCTACTCATTTTTCATAACAAGGGAAAGATTCTATAGTTACATAAAAATGTACTGTGAAAATAGGGAGTGTAATCTAACTGTAGTGTGTTTAAACCATATAGGGGAGTCTTTCAAATTCTGCCTAGTTATAGCAGCCAAGGTGGTGTTCTGCTGAGGAGTGTTTCTGCCAGGGGTGTGCAGAGCCAGTGATTACTTGAAAAGATTACGCAGACACCAGTTCTTCAGCTCCTGACTCTGTGCTTTACCCTGTGCTAGCCAATGTGCAGGAGCGTGGTGGTGAGAAAATGTAGCTGAGATCATAACACCTTCTTTTTAAAGTACCTAGTTACTTAGAGTTTCAACTTTTACTTTCTATTTAATTTAATGAGCTTAAATCATGAATTTCTACCCTCAGTGAAACTTTTCTGACTTATATATTCCAGGATTTTCAACCTAAAATTTGGATGGTGGATAGAAGCAAACAAGACCATTAGGAGAAACAGGATGACAAGTTTTGAGACTCTTATAAGCCTACACAAGCTATTCTTCCCACTGTCTCCCCTCAACCCACTCTGATTAAAGGCATGAACTTTAGAGTGAAATGTCTACTTAAGGGCCTCTCATCAGTTTTGCCCAAATCCTTCCTGTTTACTCATCTAACCCTAGGGTCAAGAGAAGCCATTCTACCTTTAAAGATCACCTAAAAATCCTGATATTGTGCCCCGTATGAGATAGTCAAATTGTGTTTTATGATAGAGTGACTGGTCATTTGGTAGTGGATCAGAATACAAAAATTTTAGCCTCCAAATCCTGGAAAGTCTCAAGTTTGAGAATGACCGATGACGTCCCTGCTATTTAATTATAGGGAGAGGTAGGAAATAGGCCAAGGGAAGATTCTAGGAGAAGCTGGTATCAATTGGCACGTTACTGGCTAGCTTGTAACAATCTACCACCTTCTATTTCTAATAACTTTAATCTCCCATTACCACCAAACCATATTTGTCCCTCAGTTGGTTGCTACTAAATAAGTATTGTTGGCCAAGCTTTTTGAAACAGGTGCCTGCTTGATTATTTGCACCAATGTAATGCATGTGTTATTATGAAATGAGATGAGCTATAACTAGTGCATCTGGACCACAGAATAATGAGAAAAAAATGTTGCCTTTGACAACTAGAGGGAGACTGTCACTTTAAATGGAGTTTTTTGTGTTTTTTTTTTTTTCAGAACAAAAGACGCCCTACTACAGAGTTGATTTTTAAATCCTTTCCCCAGTTCAAATAATTAATAACTCTGATCTTTTAAGGACTTAGCTTTTCCTTCTTGGCATAATGTAACAAACTATAATCCTTCAGTGACAATAAATGTGAGACAATGTAAGAAACAAACCAACTGTGTCTCATGATGACAAAACATCAATCAATGCCTCTCAATCACTGCTCAGGGCTAGAACCACCTCTGTCCAAACTAAAACACCATGTGTTTGGTGTGAGTTTCCTTTTATTAGACTGAAGTAACTTTGGGAATTCTCAGGGTTCTTCTTCCTTAAGTTATTCTCTCCATGGCTAGGTCCAAAGGTTAGGACAGAGACCTCATTTGCTAATGCAAACACCCTTGGGTGGGGTACTTTCCATATTGTGATGAACAAGTTCTGATATTTTATCGTAATGGAGTGGGGTGTCAATAATGTCTCCACTTGGAAGCAAACCTGTCCCATAAATAGAATCAAGCTCAGTTTTGTTTTTTCATCTACTCCCTTGGAAACTCAGTTAACTAGAATTTCCAGAGGAGCTTAGTCCCACCAACAGCTTCTGAGTGGCTTTAGGGGAGAGATAAGAGTCAGGTGCAGAGAGCGCTGCTGGTCCTGGTCTTTCCAGTCATTCTGCTGGAGATTCCCACTGGTCCCTGGTGCCATCCCAATCAATTGCATGAAAAACAGAACTGAGTGCCAACAAAAGCGCTGATAAACCAGCATCATCAGGGAAGCAGTTCCCTGCAGATGAGTTGTTGGCTAGCATGCTTGGCGCTGGGGCTACAAGTTCAGAGCTACCTGGCTGAGCTGAGAAAAGCAGAGTATTTAAGACCCCATCTTAGCAGGATGAAACTTCTCATGTGTTGCACAGAAAGGAAACTAAGAGAGGGATCCAAAGAAGAGTCTTCAGACACAATGAAAGCTTATTTTGTAGAAACAGTTACTAGCAGGTCTCTAGCTACACTGAGGGACAGGAAGAGGAATGAGATACGTGCTGTCGCGGCAGGAATTAAGGTATCCTGGAAAGCAATTTTCTAAACATCACAGGGTCCTAGAAAAGGCTTTTCAGCTCACAACATCCTCACTGGCCTGAATTCACCCCAATCTCCAGCAAAATGTGGTCTGTAGGAAATCATGCTTAAGCTTTCTATTGAATTTACTATAATGTCCATGGTACATTTTATAGAAGGAGTATCAAAAACCAAATGGGCTTTATTTAACATGGACTACAATTTCCAAAGGCAATTATGGTAAGATGGTTCAACAGTTGGCCACTGGAGCAAGAAAGGTTTAAATCCTGACTTTGGTATTTTTTAATCTGTGATCTTGGCACTCCATTTTCCTGTAAGGAAAATAATAGTGTGTAAAGTGCTTAACTGTTGGTCCAAGAATACTCTTACTATTCATTTCTGAACTCTACTTAAACACAAAAAAGATCTGGCATTCCTGACATAGTCTGGAAGTCAAATAACTGGCTTCTCTGAGAGTAGTCTGCTCTGGCCAAGTTCTGCGTCTGCTCAAGGGGAGAGCAATTCGGTCATGAACCAGACCATGTCCAGCTGTAGAGACGGGGTCCAGGGACGGGAAGACACCCCTACCTTTGTATCCAGTGAAAGCTATCCCACCAACATGACTGCCATGCCAACCTGCCACCTCTCTCCCAGAATGAGATCCATAATAGAACACTCTGAACATGCCATGATGCCGATGTCTCTGCCCTGGCTTCTCAACAAAGAATAAAGTTTTGTCTGCTCAATTTCCCTCTCTAATTATACATTTTTGCTTTTTCCTTTCCCAGGCATGTCCACATCTGCCAACTCAGATGTATCGTGGTCTTCGTATCCCTGTGACACAGATGGAAAAGGAAATACCATGCCAAAATTATAGTTTAGGGATAGTTCTGATCATTAAAACCAGATCACATACATCTTCTCCAAATCGACAGGGGAGAGTAGTCATTAAATATGAAGGACTGCCAGATAGGAAACGGTCCAGAGTGTGGGAAAAAGGCAAAATACAGCTTTTAACACAATAATAATAATATCAATATTAATTGATATTTTGAGGATGCTTATTACTATTGATGGAGGTTGGGGCTTCTCCCAATTTGGCTCTACATTTCCATATTCATCTCTAAGGAAGAATATTTTTCCCCTCTCCCACTGGGTGAGGGGGTCAAGAGATAGAAAGTTTCTAAACTTGGCTTTCACATTCTTATATTCTTTCTACCCAGAAAGAGGTGCTGTTAGGAGAAGGATGTGTAGAGCCTAAGACATGCTTTCAGTCTTGTTTTCCAATGGTGAGTCAAAATGTTGTGTGTGAAAGACGGGGCTCCACACTCTGCTCTTCCAGGGTCCAGTGCATGCCACCATGTCCTAGGGGAATTCCTGCCTCCCAGGCCCGCTCTGCTCCGCTCAGACAACTTCCAGCCTTTTGCACATGCACATGGAGAAGCAAGTGAACCCTGAGTTTGTTCTACAACTTAGAATTGCACTGGGATTTTAGGGAGCTTCACTATCCTCATTCCCAGAAGTACAACTTTTGCTTTGGAACTACTTAGTCTGGGGGAAGGAGGGAAGGAGGGACAGGTACTGCATGCAGTAGCTGAGTTGACTCATAGTCCCCCAAAGATGTCTCTGTCCTAATCCCCAGAATTTTTTAATTTTAGCTTACTTAGTATCTTTGTTTCCTAGGGCTACCACAACAAATGACCACTAATTAGTGGCTTAAGACAACAAAACGTATTCCTTCACAGTTCTGGAAGCCATAAGTCTGAAATCAAGGTGCTAGCAGGGTGATCCCTTCTCATAGGCTCAGACAGAAAGAGAAACTTTTCTATTCTTCTCTTATTATGGTGGTTGCTGACAATACAATCCATGGCCTTTCCGGGTTTATAGACCCATCACTCCAGTGTCTGCCTCTGTAAATACCTTATATTTTCCCTGCATATCACTTTTCCACATTTGTCTCTGTCTTTATATGCTATTCCTTTCTGTGTGTCTATGTCTAAATTTCCCTTGTCATGTAAGGACAATTTTCATTGGATTAGGGCCCAGGATGACCTCATTTTAACCTGCGCACACCTAGAACGACTGTATTTCCAAGTAGAGTCACATTCATGCATACAAGGGATTTGGACTTCAGTGTGCTCGTGGCAATACACAATTTAACCCACTGCACATGGCTGGAAAAAAAAAAAAAAAAAAGACTTTGCAGATGTGATTAAGGATCCTGAGATTAGACAGGTGTGCCCAGTGTAATCACAAGCGTTCTTATGAAAGGAAGACAGTAGGGGCCAGTCAGAGGAGAGCACTATTTAACTATAAAGGCAGAGGCTGGAATGTAACAGCCAGGAGCCAAGGAGTGCCAGCAGCCCTGAAGGAGGCAAGGAATGGATTCCCCAAAAGGAATCACTCTGCTGACTCCTTGATTTTAACTAACATCTTAAAACTCATTTCAGATTTCTGATCTTCAGAATTCTAAGGGGACTAAATACGTATTGCTTAAAGTCATTAAGTTTGTTGTATTTTTTGTTGTTGTTGTAACAGCCATAAGAAATGGATATACTAGGTAATCTTTTAAAAAGCAGACTTCTACATTTTGTTTTCCAATGATACTTGGAAAAACAGTTGCCTTAACAAAGGAAAAATGAGTGAGAATCTGAACACCAAAATCACAGTGTTCAAAATAGGCCAAACTATTCAGCTAAGCTGTCTTGAGCAATTATCTTATGAAATCATTAAAACAACCCCTTGTAGTAGGTACTCTTACTATTCCTAATAAAAGTTGAGAAAATTGAGGTCAAAGAACATTAAATAACTGGCTTTTAGTGAGCAGTAGAGTCAGAAATTCAACCCGCATTGACTCCAAAATTTCTTCCATCACCCAACTGTAATCAGATAGATGACCCCACTGAACACTGGACATAAAGCAGGGTTTATATCTGATGCCAAAAGTGCCACACTTGTCCTTGACTTTATACAAAATAAACAGCCATTATTTATCTGGCAACCTATGGTGGGGACACTGATACCAGCACCCAATTGTCAGAAGAATGACAACCATAGGTAGGCACTGCATGTATCAAAAAATTCTGAATTATGCACCAAGCTGACCTGTTCCTCAAAAAACTGAACATAAAATTATCATCCTCTCTTCCCTCTGTCTTTGGGTTATTTCTAAAACACTAAACTGTTGCCCATCATGGACTGCAACCTCCGTGACGGTGGCATGTTGATGTCTCTCTTCTGCTATCAGGGCCTAACACCGTCGCTGGGAAACAGGTACTACACTAATACTTGATATAAGCGAACAGAACAGAAGTCAGATATGCTTAGATCCAGACCTACTTCTATCACATACCCACTGTGTTAACTTGAGCAATTCTCTTCACTGCACTAAACTTGTCTTCACATCCATGAGACACAGATTTAAAATCTGAGCAGCAACGACTGTGCCTTGCAAAGCAATACAGAATTACACAAAAGGTTTTGTACAGAAATTATTTCTTAATCAGTGATGGTTAGTGAATAAATAGATGAATGGGTACTAAAGGTAAGTTGGATACATATTTGCTGCCCCCACATGAATAATATTACAAACATCCATCTGTCTGTTAAGTGCCCAGAAGGCTCTGCTGGCTCCTACTTCTCAATATTTTTGTTGGATTCAAGATGGCCAGAGGTTCCCCAGAGGCCGCCAGCCTGCTTAGAGTTACATAGAAGTAAAAGTATGAAAAGTATGATTGGAATGATTTTTCCTTCTTTCACATACAATGGGTTTGTATGTCTGCATTTGTGTGTTCTGTGTAATATAAAAAAAATACAACCCTACACCACATAATATTAAGGAGATGATGCAAGTTTGCAGTATTTTCCTCCCTCTGAGAGTACTCTCATATCTTTTATTTCTTCTCACTGTTTCTGTTAGGAATTGGATATGACTGATGCTTTAACATCCCATTATAATCTTAAATCCATTGTATCACCTAAGAGTTTAAGTGAACCTCACTCCAGGCAAGAATGCGAGTGTGAGTAGAGATCAGAGCAACAATCAGAGCCCAGGAAGTCACTAACTAAGGCATTTACCTCCTTGAGCTTCATCCCTTTATATTTAAAAGCACAGAGGCACACTTACTTTAAATCTTGCTCTACAAGCTCTTATGAGAAGGCCTCTATTCCATCTTTCCAACTTCTGGCCAACCACTCTTCCCTCTATTAACTCTGCCCTAGACACTAAACCTTTCTTCTGTTCCCAAACACACAGAACTCTTTCACAACTCATGCATTTATATTTGTTGTTTTCCTGTCTAGAAATATTTTCCCTCTAATTTTCGTATCACTGGCTCCTTCTCCACCAAAGAGCAGCTCAAGTGCCCATTACTTCAGAGAGGTCTTTTCTAACTTGAAAGTTGTCATCTGATTACTACCACATGATCTTGTTTTCTTTTCTTTATAGAATTGATATGTATCTAATATTTTCTTGATTTTTTTTTTTATTGTTTGCCCCTTCTCATGAATTTAAGGATCTTATCTGCCTTGCTCATCATTAAATCCTCAGCACTTAAAACAGTGCCTGGCATCTAGATGGTGATGAATGGATGATTTCCATACTTCCTACCAGGTCTAATGTTTTAGATCATATATAATTTAATGCTACTTGTCTCTCTGTGACCAATAATAAAACTAAGAAACACACTAGTGTGTTCCATGAGTGTTCATATAATAGGAAGTTCATTATAGCTATGCCTTGGACGAGAAGTACTGCTACAAGTACCGCACTTTCAAAGTCTATCTGACTGGCTGCCAGAGCATTCCAGCCAGTCACCTCCTTCCTTTCATTCAAGCTCCAGATCCCTTCCATGTTCCAAGACTGTGACTCAAGTGTGAGTGAGCATCTCTCAGGGAGCCCTCTCCATTTCTCTCCCTTCTTCCGCACATCGTCCCTTTCACTACGCACTCACTATCTTTCCCTGCTTGAAACAGAAGTGAAACTCTTCAAGGGTGAATCTGTATCATTCATAAAAAAGAACCAATATGTTTAGAAAGTAAAAAATATCCAAAATGAAGAAGTAGTACCCTTGCTACCATTTCTCTCTGGTACTTTCTGTAGCGATGCATGATGCTACGGTAGTTTACATCACAGGAACTAACTAAGCATCATATCTTATTCTTCCTGCAAAGGTTTTGAAATATGGAATATAAATGTAAGGAATTACTAAATATCACAACAAAAATACGTTGTTTTTATTGCAGACTTTTCTTAAATCTTAGAGAAATAAAAATATTCTAGAAAGTAGTACAAACACAGAACAGCAAAATCTGTACTGTAGTATCTCTCTGGGTTGAATTCATATAAATATGTATATGAATATATATGTGCAATACAGTCAAAAGTATTTATACCAAGAGCTTATTTGTATAACTACTGTCTTTTTATAGAAAAAGGCATTTTCATATCAAGTCAAGCTTCAAAACTTGCAATAAAAATTTTTAAAAACCTAGGAATATAAGATAACTAGTATTTCTAGAGCTTATGCCAACAGGACTTAATAGGGAATTAGTCATGAAGGAGAGAAAATTTTGGCTTTTTCTTAGCAATGTGTCTTTAAAAATTAACATGATCTCATAATAACGTCAGTTTAAAAGAAATCTAACTACACGTAAACATAAGACTGAGGAAGAGTGAGATTTAACAAAAATGTTAAAGTATATATAATAACAGGTGCTGGCAGATTTTCTCTGTTATTACCTGATATATGTTGCTACCATTCCACTCTAAATACGAGAAATAGTAAACACACTGCTGAATACTTCTAAACTATAAATTAGTAAAATAACTAGTCACTGTAAGAAAACAAAAAGTTGAGCAAAATATAGTAGGTAGGTTTTGCTGTGAAATTTCTTTTTCTGGCAAAGTACCAAGTGTAAATACATCATATAGTTTATTGAATTTTGGTATTAAGAATAGAATATAATCAAACCCATGGTTTCATGGTTTAGCTATTTTGATTACTTCCTCATCAAATCAGCTCTCCAACATGGTATTGTAACCAATTGCTAGAATGAGAACTGGACTTTAAGGCCTCATGTGACATGTTCTACCCAACATGATAACTTTATTTTTTGTATCTTCTCAAGGGGAGTCTGAGATATATTCTCCCTACTAGGATGGTTGATAGATTCTTTTTCATGGACCATTTTCCTGTGTTTCCATCATTTCCAAAATAATACAAGATAAATACATTTATAAAATAAATACAACTGTATTAAAAAAACAAACAAAATATGTAACTGGAAGATGCTATATGTCAGTTTCTATTTTAGAGACTGGAAAGCAGGCTGATTTTTCTCTGACACACAAAAGTACTGATTAGCATGAGACCTATCTTAAGCCTCTTTGAAGGAAGCAGAGTAATATTTGAATTTTTTGACTTATAATGTTATACTGTATGTTTGATTAGAAGGCCTGATGTGGATTTGGCAAGTGATTAAAAGGTATTATTTGGGCAAGTCAAATGTAAACACTTTTACAAGGCTTCTGTGCTTATCTTTTTAAATAAATTCCCTGACCCTCAATTATAATTTAAGCAGAAAATAGCCAAATTTTAATTAAGTCCATAAATAGCTTCTCCACATCTCTCTCAATCAAGATCCAGATAAGTCATCCGAACTTAATTTAGATATCTAAACAAATGTTGCTGGATATAAATCATGAGTGTTGGCCTACAACTTAAGGCAATAACTATCAGAGGACAAAATGAAATTACGTGTTTTCAAAATGAGTGTCTGAGAATGACTTTAGAACCCTTGACTTACATCAAAGGGATAAAAATTTCTAGCTCTCAAGGTAGAAAATAAGGAGAGGATCTGTACAGGAAATTGGCTAGAGTTGCTGCCCTGTGGATACTTCCTTTCCTTAATGGTGAGCGGAAGTTAGGGGTGCTTCAAGAAGACCACCTAGTCACCTAAAGAACTTGATAAATCTGTAGGGTATGAGAGGCAAAGTGGACTAGGGTTTCACTTTTTGTTTATGTTTTCTCATTTCCCCTTCCTAGTCACCCCTAGAAATCCACAGAGGGTTGACAAACTTTTTCTAAAAAAAGCAAATTTGCATATGTTTTAGGCTGGTAATCCCTGTAGTCTCTTTTGGTTATATTGTAGAAGCAAAAAAATAAAAATAAAAAATGGTGTGGCTGTTCCAATAAAACTTTATGTTAAGAAACAAGGTCCTAAGATGGCAGACTATTAAAATCTTGAACTCACTTCCTCCCCAAAGGCACAACCAAAATAAATCACAACTACAAAACTTTGAAAATGAATCTTCAGCAACTCCACAAAGAGAAAAAAAAAACCATCTTCATAAAGAGTAGGAGAAATGGACTAATGTCAGCATCATGTCACCCTGTTCAGAGACCACAGGGCCTCGGGGAAAGATAAGAGTGATAAGGATGCTCTCCCAGACGTGAGAAATTTCCCTATGTTAGAGTGTCCCATACCTGGAAACTGGTTTTCAACTGTTAAACTAAAAACCTTCATAAGCAGTGGAAAGATGGATAGCCTTCTTTTGAACCAAGAAGCTCAAGTAGGAAACACCCACCGCCCCCCTTAAGCATACCTGTGCTGAACTGCTGGTGCTCAAAGATGACTTTCTATCAGAATTCCATCCAGCCTGCGTCTATATAGCTAAATAGCTTCTCTATCTGCTTCCTACCTCCTAGAAATTCTACACTCAGGCCCCAGGGCTTGTTTACCACTTGCATCTGAGACTGCCACTCCTCTGGAGAACGGAGAGATTCTCCACAGGGAAGTGTGCTCCTTAAAGACCAGTTCACAGCTTTTTCTCTTCTATGATCTCTGTTAGGGCTATGGCTGGCTTGCAGACAGAGCCTACAACTCCCAGGTCTCTCCCCTTGTCTTCATGCTGTACCTCTGTGGGAAACCCCTACCCAAATTCCAACCCCGTAGCAGAAGTTTCAAGCCTCCAAGTAGGGCAGCCTGTAGTGTGTCACCATTTCTGACAAGTGCTAAAATCACACAACTAAATGAGGCCCAGCATTCAAGGGTAACACATAGGCCTATACTGCACAACTTGGCACCCTAACACAAGACCTTTACACCAGGGAAGCCTAACCCATATAAATAAACACAGAATGCCAAACAAATCAAAGACACATAGAAATATACAAGAGATGATGACCAAAACAAAATCCAGGGCAAAATCTGATACAACAGAATTCTGTAAACTACCTGATAAAGACTTTAAAGCAACAGCTTTACTTATACTCACTTTAATCAGAAAAACAATGACAGAACAAAAAGAGAACTACAATAAAGACAAAGTCAAAGTAAATATGAGACAGTTCCAAATGGAATTCATAAAGCTAAGGATCAAAATAGCTGAGCTAAAAAATACAATACCAGGGTTCAATAGGCTGGAAGAAGCCTCCAAACAAATCAGTGAACTAGAAGACACAGAAGTGAAATGCAGCACATCAGCAAAGAGAAAATAGAACGAAAAGAAATGAAGACAGCATATGAAACCTATGGGATAACATCAAGAGAACTACGTCCTCATTATAGTGGCCCCAGAAGGAGGCAAAAAACATATTTGAAGATATAATAGCAGAAAATTCCCCTAACCTGAGGAAGAAAGCAGACCTCCAGATCCATGGAGCTCAAAAGAGTTCACAACAAAAGAAACCCAAATCAACCTATACCAAAACTCATTGCAATTAAAATGACAAAATAGCAGGATAAAGAATCTTAAAAGCAGCTATAGAAAAAGCTGAATTACATAAAAAGGATTCCCTATAAGACTATTGGTGAGAATTCTCAGTTATAATTTTATAGGCCAGAGAGGAAATGGCATGATATATTCAAAGTGCTGAAAGAAATGGACTTCCAATCAAGGATATACTACCCTGCTAGATTACAATTTAGAACTGAAGGAATGGAAAAGAGTTTTACAGACAAATAAAAACTAAAGGACTTTCTCACTATGAAATTAACCTTACAAGAAATACTAAAAGAAACTCTATAAAATAAAAAGTAATCCCACTTTAAAGTAGCAAGACATTAAAAACATAAAATGTGGAGAAAAGATGAAAATGCAGACTGTTAGAATGAGTTCTAGACTAACTTGCTTTCAAGTTAAAATAGGCTATAAGCATAAAAAACTTTTATATGAACTCCAGAGTAACCTCAAAATATAAATCCATAGAAAACGAAAATGAAAAGGGAAATTAAACACAAAATGTTTTAAAGCACTTAAAAGAAAGAGAAGAACAAAGTACCATCAGCAACAACACCCAGAAAATAATTAGCAGAATGGCAATAATCACCCTGGTAGTGGATTTAATTTACCAGTCAAAAGGCATTAGATTGGCCAAATATATTTAAAAAAGAATTCTGCGGCATACAGGAAACTCATACGTATACATTCAAAAAATAAATATAAGCTCAAAGTCAATGCCTAGAAGACAATCATACAGCAAAATGATAACCTTAAATATGTAAAGACAGTCATATTTATATCAGATAAAAGGATTCCTTAAAAAAGTTGACAAAAGACATAAAATGGACATTACATTACTATTAAATGGTCAAATCAGCAGTTACACTTATTAAAATATATGCACCAAATTAAAGTCTATCAAAATACATAAAGCAATTATTAACACAACTAAGGTTAGATATTGACAGCAATACAATTATAGAAGACTTCAACATCCTATTTACAACGATGTACAGATCAACTAGATAGAAAATTAATAGGAAAACACAGCCCTAAAGGACAAATTAGCATAGACAGGACCTGGCAGAGTAGTGGTTAGATCAATCACCTCCAAAGGAGCCCAAGCCACATGCTCTTGGGTTTGAGTCCCAAGCTCAGGGGGAATGACCACTGTGAACAGCTAAATAAAAAAATAAAATACTTCCTCCTCTCTCTTCCTGCCTACCTGCCTACCTTCATTTCTGCCTACATAAAATAAATAAATAAATAAAATATTTATTAATTTAAATAAATAAATAAAATATTTATTAATTTAAATAAATAAAATAAATAAATAAAAAAAAGAATTAGAACAGATGGGCTTAATAGACACATACCAAATACTTCATCCAACAACTGCAGAATTCACAATTTCCTCAAAAAATTCTGTAACATTCTTAAGGATAGACCATATGTTGAGAAACTAACTAAGTCTCATCAAATTTACCAAGACTGAAATCATTAACAACAATGTTCTAGATCACAAAGACATAAAGCTAGAAATCAACCACAAAAATAAGTGGAAAAATAAATAAAATAAGTGGAGGCTAAACAACATCTTTCCAAATGAATTTTGGGCAAAAGAAAAAATCAAAGGAAAATTTAAAAGTACTTGGTAACAAACAAGAATGAAGACATGAGTTACCAAAGCCTAAGGATACAGCAAAAGCAGTTCTAAGACGGAAGTTTATAGCAATCCAGGCCTACCACAATAAACAAGAAAAGACACAATATAATCCTACATCTAAAGTAACTAGAAAAAGAATGAAGTCAAAAGTCAGTAGAAAGAAGGAAATGACAAAAATTTGAGAAAAAATAAATTGAATAGAAATCAAAAAGAATTTAGAAGATCAATAAAGCCAAAAGCTAATCCTTTGGAAAAAAATTATATTTTGACAAACTTTTGGCTAGACTCATATTTAAAAAGAGAAAATTCTCATAACTAGAATCAGAAATGAAAAGGGAAAAGTTACAATGGATACCTCAGAAGTACAAAGCATAAGAGATTATTATGTCCAGTTACAAGTCAATAAATTGGATAAACTAGAAAACATGGACAGATTTTTAGAAATATACAGCATAGCAACACAGAATCAGAAATAAATGCAATATCTAAACAGACCTATCACAGGCAAGGATATTGAAGAAGTACTCAAAATTCTCTCCAGAAATAATAACCCAGAATCAGAAAGCTTTACTAGTGAGTTCTATCAAAATTTCAGAGAATTAATACCAATTCTTCTCAAACTCCTCCAAAAAATTAAAGAACAGGGAACAAATCTAAACACTCTCTATGAGGCCAAAATTATACTGATTCCAAAAGCTAAAAAGGATGTCACAATGAAAGAAAATACATAACAATATCTTTGATGAACATAGATGCAAAAGTTCTCAATAAAATATCATCAAACCTAATCCAACAGTACAGTACATCAAAAGCTTCATCCATCAGACCAAGTGGGATTTATTCCCGTGATTCAAGTATAGTTCAACATACACAAACCTACTAATATAATAACACCACTATAACAAAAGCATGTAAAAATATCATATGATCATTTACAGATGCAGAGAAAACATTAGACAAGATTCAGCACCCATTTATGATAAAAATTCTACACAAAAATTGGATATAAGGACATATACTTTAACATAATAAAGACCATATATGGTAAACCCATGGCCAATAACATACTCAGTGGTAAAAAACTGAAATAAATTCCTCTAACATTGGGCAAGAGACACTTTCCACTCTCACCACTGCTATTTAAAGTCATACTGGAGGTGGTCAACAGAGCAATTAGGCAAAAACAAGAAATAAAAGAAAATCAAATTGCAAAAAAAGAATGAAAACTATCACTATTTGCAGAGGACATGGTATATATGTAGGAAACCCTTAAAATGTCATCAACAATGAGTACAGTAATGTGGCAGGGTGAAACAATTAATATACTAAAATCTGTTGTGTGTTTATGTGTAAACAATATAATAGAAGAGAATAAAAATAAAGAAAAACATGCCATTCATAATAAAGACAAAAAATAACTTGGAGTATATTTTAAAAGGTGAAAGATATAAATCATAAGACTTTGTTAAAAGAAATAGAGATGGAAACAAAGAGATTAAAATTATTCTGTTTTCATGGTGGGAAGAATTAGCATTGTTAAAATGGCATCTTCAAGGATATGGAAAAAGGGAACACTTTTACACTGTTGTTGGGAATAGAAATTGGAGCAACCCTTTGGAAAGCAGCATGGAGATTTCTCAAAAAATTGATAATGGAAATCCCATATGATCCTGTCATTCCACCTCTGGGTATTTACCCCCAAAACACAAAAACACTAATTTTCAGAGATGTATGTACCCCTTTGTTTATTGCAGCATTATTTATAACAGCTAGGAATTGGAAACTACCTAAGTACCTATCATCAGATAAATGGATAAAGAAGTTGAGTTATATATATATACATAATGGAATACTACACAGTCCTTAGAGTTCCTGAAAACTTGAGATTAGAAATCCCATATAATTCCATCATCCCACTTTTGGGTATTTACCAAAAGACACAAAAACACTAATTCACAGAGATATATGTACCTTCACGTTTACTGTAGCATTAACAATAGCCAAGAAGTAGGGACTATCAAGGATTCCACTTTCAGATGAATAAAGATGTGGTATACATACACAATGGAATACTACACGGACGAAAAAAAGATGGAACCCTGCCATTAGCAACAACATTGATGGAGCTAGTGGCATATATGTTAAGTAAAATAAGTTAGGAGGAGTAACACAAATACTGGATGATCTCATTCATATGTATAATATAAAGAAAGCAAAGGAACAGACAAAACAAAAACCAGCTCTTTGACATTGACAATGGAAGTGAGATTACCAGCGGTTTTAAGGGTGGGAGGCAGGAGCAACTGGTGGCGGGGATCCAATGGATCTTGATGGAGGACTTCTGGTAATTTTGTTTTGTGTGGTGTGTTATTATATTTGATGGATGGTGAACCAGCATATATGGGTTTATATTATTTTTGAATCAAGTTACCTTAATCATTTTTAAAGCCTATTTTAAAACATAGGCAGCAGACCAAAGCATAATTTTCCGATACCTGATGTGATGACTGACTGACATCTTGAGTAGCAGAGTGGCTGCTGCATTGTGGTCAGTCTACTTGACCACAGCTATTTGGCAAAGACACTTGAGGGTTCTCATGATCTAACTCAGGACTATGTTGAGAAGAGAAAGTCAGCCTGGTGCTGTCTGAAATCTGCCATAAGCAATCCCTGGGAAGACACGAGACCTCTAACAGCGAGTTACTATGGAAGCAGGAGTGCTAGTTCTAAGTGGGAAGGGTAAGTGAGGAAGACTAAAGAAGCCTACTACAGGGTCTCACCACCGCCGTCCCACTGGTGCTGGAGAGAGGACCTAAAACCTGCACCTAATAGCCCTTAAAGTGTCCAAGGTTTTAGTGACTCTGAACACTCAGAGAGGAGCTCTGAGTATCTGGGAGCTTTCTAACCCAAAGCAGTGGTGACTTCCTTTCTGTATATAAGCATTTTTTAAATTAAAAAATTTTATTGAAGGAACATTACATTATAAGAGTTTTCAGGTGTGCACCATCCTAAATCAGCATCTGTATCTACTACACTAAATTTACCAATAATCCAATTCTTTCCTTCACCATATAATTGACCCTCCTTTTTTTTAACCAGATTTGCTCACCTTCCCTCTCTTTCTGATAACAACTAAATTGCTCCTACAGACTGAAAGTTCATTTTTACTTGATCTGTTTCATTTGTTTAGTTTCTCTAAAAGCCACATATATGAGTGAAATCACATATTTTGTTTTTCTTCTGACTATTTCACTTAAAATCCATTCCCTGTAGGTAAACAAAATTTGGAAAACAAAAATAAACTTGCATATTGATTACAGTCCATAAATTAACTTGTTTAATATATAAGATAACAGAAAAATATCCCCTCCCCACACCTATACATGAAAAAAGAAATAGATACAGAAAACAACTATTTGGATTATCAACCCCATTGAATGACATTCCCAATTCTCCATTAGCCACTTTAGTTTAAGCCTGTGGTTCTCAAGTTTTTATTGAGCAGCAGAATCACCTGAAGGGTTTCTTAAAACACAGATTACTGGGCCCCATCCCCAGAGATTCTAATGCAGTAGAATTGGGGTGAGGCCTGAGAATTTGCATTTATAACAAGTTCCCAGGATACCAGTGCTTCTGTGAGAAGCACTAGTTTAAGCCAAGTCAGGTTTCCAGCTCGATTTGCCATCTCATCAAGAATAGAACTTCTGGTGTTAGCTGGGCACATATCAACACTTCAGTTGTTCACATGGGTCATTAGTCACTCCAGTTCAGTTTTAGACAACAGCTTTGGCTACAAAAGGATTCATTTATGCTGCCAGCACATCCATCTCTTCTGGTACCATGGAAGCTGGATTTTCGGGCCTCTTTGCCTTTCCTTTGCTCATAAATAACATCTAGGCAGTTGCATGTCATATCAAGCATTTTACATAATGTCACCATTCCATCCATGGCAAAAAGGATATTGAAAGGAGTTCACTGACATATTGTCTGACATTGTCATGATCCATGAGTGGCAGAAAATAGACAGGCAGTGAGTAGGAAGATTTCCATCTGGCAAGAAGATGGTTGTAATGAGCACCAATGTAAAATGACAGATAGTAATAAAAACTAGAAAGTCGATGGGAAAATTAGCTTTCCTAATTTCACATCTGCACGACACGGGGAGCTGCCAATCAGAGTCTCCAGAGAGAGAGGCTTATCTGGATTTCCAACCACATGTAAAGCCATGTTCTCCTAAGTTTAAAAAAATGGGAAAAAAAAAATAGAATCAGTCTGTTAGAGAGCTTTAAGCAAATGTGGGACTGTGAAACAAGCTGTCGCAAATTGGCACAGAGAATGCAGAAAATCAATGTGAAATGAAAGCTGCCTCTCTCAACAAAATAAAGCCGGCAATTAACTCTTCCTGTTCTCGCTGCAGTCTGCAAGCTAAATGGCTAACCCCAGAATGCAGGTTGCTAGGGAATGGGCCAAAGTTTTAAATATACAGTCTACTCTCTCCTACAGCATGGATGGGAAAGTGGGTAAGAAATAGGCCCGCAGGTGGCAGAGAAGAACCAACTTAGTCTCTCTGTCTCTGTCTGTCTGTCTGTCTGTCTGTCTGTCTCTCTCTCTCTCTCTCTCTCTCTATATATATATATATATGTGTGTGTGTGTGTGTGTGTGTGTGTGTGTGTGTAATGTAAGTATATATATAAGTATATATAAGCACATACATATCTATACATATATGTAGATACAAATATATATTATTTGTGTGTGTATATATAAATATACACACAGTAGGCAGGCATGAGAAACAAGGAACAGGTATTGAATCCACCTAATTATATTTTTTGCCTAGGTTGAGTAAAAATGACACAGGAATAGAGAAGTGTCTCACAAGAGTTTTAATACTATTCACAGAGAAGATATAAAAGCTCACCATTACTTAGAAAGCATTAGAGAATATAGCAACTTAAACCTCCCCTATGCCTTACTTTTCAACTTTATCTCTGTTTTGAAGGATATATAAATGATAATGAATAAAAGGGGTAACCAAAACAATGACAAAAACCAGGATATTAGTAAATTTTACTATTTAATATATGAGCATATTGTCCTGAATCAGAATATAAAACAAATACAACAAAAATGAGCTATAATTCTACAAATAGAATTCAAAAGGGCATTTCACCATAGTATCAACATATTTATACAAATGGAAAGCACTTCTGAAAATGAATTAGTATGCTTATGTGTAAGCAGACTGCTAGTCAAAAAACACTTTCTGCTGCAGTGACAAGCCCCAAATCTCAGTGTCTCAGCATACAGCAACATTGCACTCTTTGCTCGCACCATATTCAGTGTCGTTCAGCAGGGATTCTGTTCACCGGAGTCACTCAGGCGCTCACTCGGATGGAAGCTCCATGGGAACAAGTGTTTTCACCAATGTCGAATCAAAAAATAGGGAACACAAAAAAACCACCCATTTATTTTAAACTTTCTATCCAAAACTGGTACAAGCTACCTCTCATTTTATACTTAACCTTAAAAAGAGTAGAAGAATGTAGTTCTATTGAATACCAAGTAAAGGGAGCGCTAGGAATAAGTGAATAGTACCAACCACAGCCGCCATCACCCCCCCCCACCCATTTCTTGCCTGGATGACTGTGATAAACACTTGGCCAACCTGTTGCTACACAGGTACATCTCTAGCTTATTCATGCAGCATCCAGAGAGAGAGACGTTTTTTTCCTCAAACATAAATCTAACAGTCCTGTCAATCTCACGCTTCAATAGTCTTTAGTGACTTTGCAATGAACTTATAATAAGACTGAACATCTTAACCACTGGCTACAAGACTTTACATGATCTAACTCTGGCCTATAAGCCTGATTTCATCCTTCTACTGCTTGACCCAGGTAGAGCACTTTCACCACCCATCTCAACCACAGCCACACTGGTCTTCTTCAAGTTTTCTGAATTTATAAATCTTGCCCATGTGCTATTACCTCTGCATCCTTCCCTCATTCATGACCTGATTGACTCCTACTCATTCCTTAAGTATCAGCCTTTTAAATATCCATCATATCTCTCTCATAGACTTTTTTCCTGCGTAGCAATTAATATGCTTTTAATTACAAACCTATAATTATATACTTATTTAGGTATTTACTCAACATCTTTCTCCTTCTATAAATTCTCCAAGGGATGGAATAACGTATTTTTTTCTCCAACATCTACACACAGCATGCAGCATGCTACCTTCCATGTGGAAGTCACTCAACTACCACACAGATAAGTAATAAACAATTCCACTCCTAATTTCTAGTAAGGAACAACAAATCAGTTGAAATGGCTGCAGCAAAAATCTACTAATTTGAGATTGAAAGTAAAAATCCAAAAGTTAGAATCAAACATGCCTTTATGTCTTTCCCTGCTTTTTGAAGTTCATAAAAAGATTCACATCCACAATGACAAATGATTCTTCAAATCCACAGTAGGTAGGTCAATTGGTGGAGTTATTATTTTACAATGAGGAAATAAATGCTGAGAATTGCAGAGACTCACCAATCTAATACTGCTGGTAGGAGACAGAAGGTGAAAAGAAATTCTAACTGTACATCTGCTTCACTTTACACATGCCATCCTGTCTTTCGACTCAAGAAGGTCAGTCTTAGAAGTATTCATGTGGGGACAGTGTTAATGAAAGAAAAATGATTAATATAACACCTGGGCCAGGTTCTGAATAGAAATGCAGAGGATGACCTTCATTATCAGTATGCATTTCAGAATCTCTGCCCAAAGAAACTGACTGGGCTAAAGAAAACTTCATTAAGGGTCCAGCTTTATAAATATATTTTCCTGATATCCCTAAGGATCTTAAAATATCCACCTTTTGATCATGCCAAGGCTTGTTTCTAAGAAGTCTTTACAAAATACCTGTGGTATTTAGCAGGATTTATATATTAAAGCTATGGCCACATTTATTCAAGAAATATATTGAGCAGCTTCTGTATGTCAGAGGCGTGCCAATTTAGCTGAAAATGGAGTTAGGAGGCAATGTTTCCATGAGATTAAAGATTTTAGTAGAAATGCAGGGTAGGTGTGGGTGGAATCCCCTGGGAGAAGACAGAAGGAAGGAATGAGCAGTACTTGTTGGCGTGGGGAGGGGGGAGGAGGCTCATAAAGGCAGCAACGTTAGAGCAAAAAGAACTATAAAAGGGGGGAAAAGAGGATGAGAACACAGAAGACAAACAGCACACTTGTGTCTCAGGTGTGACCAATCAGTTCAAATCTGACTTGAGAAATCATTTCAGTTCTTCTCATGAATGCATTTAATGATTTCACTATTGAATTCTCAGTCACTGTAAAACTGAGCTCCACCTCCAAGCCCCATGCACACCTTCCAACACTAACAGGAGCTGGACCTGCCTTTTCCTCTCTCCCTCTGCACATGGATTCCAACTCCAACTTTCCTCTTTTTCCTTTAACTCCATGATCATTTCCAGTTCCTGTCACATGGTGCTCCCAGCACATGCTTCTTCTCAAAAAGGAACTTTAAAATAACTGTTAGGTAGGGCTGAACTCTAAATAAGGAAATCCACTTTGCTAGGCAGAAGTCATGATAACTCATTACATACAGAAAAAGATATTAAAGGGCTAGATTGGCTATAATTCTATTCACATCCACATAAAAGGGCTACATGAAATATTAAATTTGTGTAGCCACTTGTTTAAGAGATAAATGATAAGACTCATTAGTTTGACAAAATATTTTTTTTTTAAATATGAGATTAGGTAATGAATATCCTCACGAGGCTCCAGAGAAGATAGTGCACATTCACTCTGGAATCCAATTTTAACTAGGTCACTGCTCAGCAATGACCAAGAGCTTTAGAAGAAAGACAAGCTAACTTTTCTCCCAAACAGGGAAAGGATCAAACACTTCTCAATCTAAAACTTTCATAACCAACAGAAAATGTTTCTTGATACAATCAAGAGAATTTTTATCAGCATGCCTATATGCCATACCCTGTACACACTTCTTACAATTCTCCTGGCTCTTCCTTACATGATGATTTCTGCCTCTGGCAATAATTTATTTCTAATAAATTTCTCACAGAGCAGAAATGTCCATGTGCCCTGGGACCCACTTGGTCTCCTACAGCAGGCAACTCCAGTGAGAACATGCCTGTTGGGAAGGAAGCAAGGAAGTTACCTCCAAGGCTCACTTCTGCAGCTCTCAGAAAGGTCTTTCATGACCATTTGGTAAAGAATACTCACGCATATCTATTCTTCACTCTCACCTAGCTTTATTTCTCCCTATGGCATTTAATACCTCTTACACACACACAAACACACTTTTAGATTCTATTTTATCCACTAGAACGAAACTGTTATAAGAATGAGATCTTTTATAAAGTTCACAGATATATTCTCTGTGTCTTGAAAAATGTACCCCAAACATTAAGTGTTCAGTAATTGTTTGTTGGATGAATAAAAACTTTTTTCCATGTTGCTGCCTCTCTATCTCTTCTGGGAAGAAGAGACAGAAAGACAATTCAATTCCACTCGAAATCATGAAGACTAAAAATATAAAGAGAGACCTTTCTATGGTTTGCATAGACAGGTGAGACTTAGTACATCACAGTTCTAGGGTCAAAATGGAGGTTGTTTCCTGCTCTGATCAATATATTATATAATCCATGGTATGTAATTCTCAAACAAGCCAATATTAAGAACAAAAATCTCAAGCAAATGTATTAAATGTAAGACAGGATTCAGAGTGAATTAATAAAGGAAAAGTTGAAGACTGGCAACAAAAAATTGAAATTTGGCTTTTTTTCTGATTCATAAAAAATGTGTTTTATACAATATTTAACTCCAAAAAGTGAGACTAAATAATGGAGAGAGAAGAAATGTTAGCTTTGCTGCCTGATAGCCTTGTGCAAGCTTAGACAAGTTACTAAAACCTCAGACACAGAATGGCTGATTGGTTAAATAAACAAGTGAGGTCAGTAATAAATTCCTAATGTATAGGGTCATGGTTAAAGTATTTACTCCTTGCAAAAAGAGTTGAGCCCACCTTGTGACAAAGTTCTGAGTAGTAAAGAAATCCATTCTGAAAGCTACACTTACAAAATCATTTATGTGAGTAACAGAAATTCTCACACTCTTGAGCTCTTTAATCCCTTAGCTCTTACTAATAACTCCATGCCTAGCCTAGGTCTCAGGTCTCAGATCCATCTCCAATGTCTGTGGGTTGGCTGATTTCCCTTCTGATAAAATAAAGGAGTATACAATTCTTTCTTTATACTTTGAAAAACTATGGGACATCATTACTCATTAAAACAACATCATGGTGCATCCTGTGATTCAGGTGTTAAGTCTGTGCTTTCGGCATAGTCCATGTAAAGCTCAAGGATCCAGGTTTGGGGGACAGAGCAGGGGAAATGAAAATCAAAATGAGCAACTAAATAAATGCTTCTTGCTCTCTCTTCATGCCTTCCTGCTGCCTTCCTAAAAAAAACCAAAAAGGCAAACTAAAATATTACCTTTGTTCTAGTACGGGGGAAGGAATTTAAACATAGATTCAGATAAACAGAGTTTGAACCTTGACTTCACTATTAAGTATGTGACCTCAGACCAGGTATCTTCTCTCTACAAACCTGTTTCAACATCTGTAAAATGGAGATAAAAGAGCACCTGTATGAGGTTGTTGAAAAACCTGGTAGGGATATTATAGATGAAAGTGCTTTGCAATTGGTAAAGGTCTCTACTGATATAAGCTATTTTAGTCAGAATGAGTCTGGAGTTGTCTTTTGTGATCATGATAATACCCTTTACAGTTAACCAAGTATTAACTCATTCAAATGGATGTAGTCTGAGAAACTGTGATTAGTTCTAATTCTTTGAGGAATGGCAGGCTGTTTTTCTTTCCCAAATAAGGCTTCAAAAGCACTTTAGAATGTGTCTATTTTCATTCCTTTTTTTCCTCATCCACTCTGGCATATTAATTGAACATCCATATTAATCTAATAAACCTAGTGGCTATAAAAAGATGAAGGTATGTTCCCTTGTTCTTTGAAAACACACACATTTTTTCATTTAGCAAAAGTATATTGATCATTTTCAATACTCTACATAATCATGTGAACAAATACAGAATGCAAAGTAAGAAATTGGACACCTAACTGCCCACCAATGGAGGACTGAGTAAAGAAGATGTATACATACACCAAAGAATAATACATCACCATGAAAAAGACGAAATATGAAACAATATGGATGGAATTAGAAGGGTCTATGATCAGTGAAATAAATAATAAGGAGAAATACAAACTCCAGATGATTTCATCACTCATATGTGGAATATAAAGAAAGAAAGCAAACAGACAAAACAAAACTAACCCTTGAATATTAACAGAATTCAGGTTATCAGAAGGGGAGGGAGTAGGGGGTGAAAGCAAAGGGCTGTGGGGGTCCAATGGGCACTGCTATAAATTAAGTGGTCAATGTGGTATGTTATCAAATAAATATGTGATGAAGAGTGAACCTATGCATCTAAACTTACATTGTTTTGTAAATCAAAGTTACCTCAATGGAAAGAAAAAAGTTGTGTAAGTGAAAGAGAACAAATACAGCCAAAGTACCATGGTACTACCGTAGAGTGATCAATAATGACCTAAGAATAATAAGAAATGAGCCAACCTCAAATTACCAATCACTACTCCTTTCACAATGCCTAGAAATCTCCAGAAATGCATGCTCAAAAAACTCCTCTTGTTATTAACTTCACAAAGGTATTTGGGCTTTGTTGGGATGGCCAGCATATAGCTGGAATGCTTCAGCAGTAGAACTGCCATTTAGAATACGGGAGGTCCTCTAGACACACACACAATTCACTTCAGAGGGCCTTTCATAGTCACCCAGAGGGAAAGTCAAGAGTTAGTCAGCTCTGTAGAAGAGAAGAGATAAAAACATTATTTGCCTTGCTCTAACCTGAGTCTTTCTGACGATCTGGTAGACATATCTATCACTATAGAGGTACTATGTTCGGTGGCAGCTAGATGATATGAGAACTTCGTAAGAACAAACTTTAAATCCCAAACAATGATCACTAACATTGCTCAGACTCATTCTCTACCACCAATATTTTTAATGACGAGCAAATAACATGGAAAACTTTTTAAGGGCAAACTAGATGCCTTTTTAAAATAAATGTTACTAGCTGGCTCACAGAGGAAGCGGTGGACACCACGTTCTTGGAGAAACACTCTATCTTACTCTCCTTACTCCTCCCCTATATATTATATGGTTCAAAGAAAAGCAACTTTTCTGTAGACATCAGCATTACTGCCAGCATGTTCCTGATGACATTTCTGCTATAAATTATTTGTTGATATTATGTAATACATTGTCTTTATTGAAGTCATTAGTACCTAAGATTAAATGAAAATATTTTTTCTGCATTTATGCGCCTTATATTTGCTTGGAAGGTTATAACCTCAATCAACATTTCCTTCAGAGACAGCCATAATCAAGGCAAATAGCTTTAAGCTCATATATAATTATTCATAGGAATCATGATCATGAGTTTGCTGATTTCAAGTAATAGACATCATCCTCTTTAGCCAACATGCAAACTCTAATGCCCCACCTAACTGTCAGAATCAGCAATAACACCAAAAAGGAGTAAGTTCCTAGGTAACCAAAAACAGATATCACAAAATAAAAACCCTTAATTCCATGAAACAGTTCACCTTAATGACTTATTTTACCTTACTGTAAACACCCAATTATCTATTCTAAACATTATAGAGTTGTCAAGTGACTATCCTCTAAAAGCAAAAGCTGGAAGCCAAATTAATACACTAAAAATTGACCCCCACTACAATAAGTTTCCATTGCTTTTGTAGTAGTCTCTCAAGCTAAATAATGTCAAAAACACATAGTAATACCTATAAAATTATTGAATGTTTATAAAACTCATCAGGAAAAAGGTTAAACTATGTTCAATATATTTAGTCTTAAGATGGTGGCAAGGTAGACAATAAACTTGGGAAGATTTCTAGTGGAATTTTATTTTGCATTAATTTGGTAAATATATTATGTAAAAACTTTCTGGGCACTAGTGTTTTCTATCAGTAATGCAGATATTTGAAGGAGATAAGAGAGAAGGAATTTCAGTCATGACTTGGCCAGTCTCCTTTCCCACCCTCTTTCTCAGCTTCAGGTCTGTAACCTTAGCATTGTTGCCTGGCCTGCTTTTCATACCTGTAAGGCTGCCAAAATGTGCCTAGAATTTGCATTCCAGTACAAAGAAATGACGAGCACCCATTTTGCAAAGGCTGACTATGCTCAGAAATGAGTTATCATGAGAGACAAGAATGAAACAAACTCTCCATCTCAATTCCTTTCCCATTCCACTGGCTTCTACTCAGCTTGAAAATCAAGGCCAGGTTTCCCCTGGAAACAAGAGTCCTATTGATTCCACTGAACAAGGACTAATATTTCACTGGGAGAAATCAACTTTTAATAACTGTCAATTCATAGTTGCCACATTTACTATTCTAGCTTTTCTGATCAAAGAGATGTTTATCATTCACCATTTTTAATGAATTAGGGTTTTATATATTTAGCATAATATTGATTTTCACCAAGTATTTTAAACTGACAAGAACTGCTGGTAAGTGTTAAACTCAGATGGTCATGATGGCAGATGGCGTAACTGGAACCAAATATAGAAGGAGGAAGATAACCCTAGGGTGGTCATAGTAATGCATTTGAAAATTCTAATGTATGAATCTCATTCAACTTTGTAATAAAAAATTAACAGTCACCATTTACCTTGCAAACACAAATCCTAGAGCCTCGTGGACTATTGTAAAGGGGAAAAATTATCTCCTGAGAAAATAATGCCATTTTAGGGAGGCAATGTTTTCAGCTGCTGCAATCATTCTAATTACTTTAGAATGTTTCTCTCCTGCCCTCCTGCCTTTGCCCTCTAGGGTCTTTTTGCCTTCAAATCAGCTACAGAAACAAAGCAATTTAACACAGTCAAAAGCTTATTAACACATGATTCAGTTTAGCATTATGAGAAAATGCTGGGAGAAAAGGTATCCATCCCATGAAAAAAATAGATCTGAATATTTCAAATAAAAGAAGCTGAGCTGGGAAGTGAATGTTTCACTGAAATGTGAAAAGAAAGGTGAAGATGGCAGCTCTGACTGCAGAGAAATCTCAGCAATATGGGATGAAGATGGCAGTTTAATTCCTCAACTTGCCCAGCAAGTACAGTTTACCACGAAAGTGGGCAATTTTCTCAATCCTCATTTATCTTTTAAGAGATTCCCAAAGTTCTCTCCAATTGTGGTTTCTTCTGCTTTTTTTTTTTCAGACTTTATCTGTGAAACATCAGGGAAAGTGAAATGGCCCAGTTTAACTGGGGAAAGTGAATCTGAAAGTTTCTGCTCCTCTGCAGTCATAGCAGTAAGGAAGGGCGAGGGTGGAAGCAAAGTGCCTCACTATACTTCATTGGAGTATAGTGAGAAAAACAACTTGATGCTCCCTACTGGGAATTTTCAGTACATAGAACAGAGAGAAGATAATGTAAGGAATCTTGTGCAAGATGCACACAATTTGGATGAAGCAATCTAATGGTGCGATGGTGCCTTCATTGTCGCTGTCTTATTTTTTATCCAAATAAACTGTACCTTGAACAACTCAATGCAAATGAAAACAAAGAACAGCAACAAAAACCAGTAACAGCATAGGCAAATGCTGAAGTAAAAGACATGAAGACTGAGGGTCTTGCAGTAGATACAGAGGTGCTTTGAATATAGATTTTTGTCTCCTCGAATAAATGAATGTGTATTTACCAATTGGCTATTGTGCATCTACTACACTGGGCTAGCTTCTGGGTATGCGGATATGAATAAAATGAATTTCTAGCTTTCTTGGTGCTCATGACTGAATATGGGAGAAAGGTTGTATGTCTATTTACTATTCATTCAATACATGTTTACTGAGCTTTGTACAAAAAGTCCAAGTATGAGGGAAGATGAACATGGGATCCAGGAAACCTTCCTGGAGTTGCTGATGTCCGCACTGAGCTCCAAAGATAAATTCTATATTATGGAGAATGGCATTGTAGATAAAAGAAACCATACTCAGATGCATGTATGCACAAAATTGACATAATGCTGGGGGAAAGAGTTTGCATCTGAGGAAAAAGAGAACAATCAAATATATAGAGTAGTAGTATGATATAATACATACAAATATTGGTTTACTCTTTTACAGACATTTCATTAAATTTGAAGACAATTTCTTTGGCAAATTTCTCAAGGTTGTAATGAGGATTTTGAAAGTAAAACCACTGAGTTACTTTCACTAAAACTTTCAATATCAGACATTTACCATATGGGAAATCATGGATAATCTTATTTGGCAAATTTTGTAGGGGCTATCTATGTGGAACTTCGAAAGAAAGAGCAAAGAGTCCCACATTGGTATTTCCTGTAATACAAGTCTAAAGTAATCTATCTGAAAAAATTGTCGACAGTATTAAAAAAACTCACAAACTATATTTAATACTGCTCTGTAGCATGCCCCAAATCCCCTAGTGAACTCCTTGTCTCAAATCCGTCATGACGATGTCCTTAAAAATAGGCTCCAAAAGTATCTTCCGAAGACTTCCTCAGTAATGTACTCTGTTCTCTCACATCCCTTATGGTCACAAAGCTTATTTATAGAACATCTCAGTTCATCTTATTACAATTCTAAACCCATCTCAAGTAAGTCTCTCTTCTTCCAGGACATGAAAGATCCCTTTGTTTACTCATTCCCCAATCCTCATCTAAAGCACAACTCAACGTATAAATACAGCCTCAATAACAAAAACGAAAAAGTCTCTCTCTAACTTTCTTGTCATTGGTGGAAACACCTGAGGAGAATGACTATAAAGTTGTCATAAAAATGGGAAAACCTAATGGGCAGAAGGATAAGAAGCAGTGGATGGTGGTGAAAGCCCTATATCTGCCTTGAACATTTCATGATAAACTGAATCTAGTTTTGAGCACAAAAAATAGTAATAAGGCAAAAAGTTCTCCAAAATATCTATCCTTCTCTCCATAGGTGGTAAATGAATACTCACCGAAGCCAGCCACCTAAGAGAATGCCTGCAATTAATATTGCAAAATTCCATTTCATGGACGCTTGCATTTTCTCCTATGATGAATGTTAGTTTAAGATCAGTGCATTGTAAAAAAAATCACCTAAGACAAAGCAATCATGTGTCTAGATGCAGCGAAGCAGAGAGAATAGGCCAAAACGTTGGTCCAGCTCAATCTACGCCTAGTACATTAGATGTTTACTTGAATAATTTAAAAACACAAGTCTATTCTGCTGCCTTGACCAGCGCTAAACCTAATGAAGTTAATCTGCCATCAATGACACATGTGAAATGATTTTAATGTGCTTTAAAACAACTTATTTAAATTACACATGAACGTAACAAAGGCATAGACATGACAGTCAATAAAGCAGGATTCAAGGTTGTTTTTTTAAAAAGAAAAAAGAAATGCATATTGGCTTTAGCATAGCAGTACACATCTGAAACTATCTAACTTTATTACAGAAATGAAAACCACTCTGACTAGTTAATTACAAGATTTTAGTAGAATAAGAACTTATAATGTCGACTCTGAGAAAGAGAAACATAAGATTGATTCGAATCCTATACACCATTTATCAATGATTTGACAAAGCAACGAACTAGATTTGGTATATTTTTTACTTGACTCTATATTGATTTACCCATATACACATCAGTCTTATTTCACTCCTGTGTCTGGAATTCCTTATCTGTGAATCCTTCTATTACTTTTCACTGTAGATTTTTTTCTACAGCTCTGAACATTCCTTCTTACTCTAGTCTCATGGCTCTTAGGGTTCCCTCCCCTTGAGAAGAGGAAGAACAAAGCAGGAAGCAGGCCAAGTCCTTGGAAGTTCATGAAAATATTCTTAAATTCAGAAAAGATGCCTGGAAACTTGGAGATGCTGAATATTCAAGTTCTTTTCATTTGTTCCCCAAGATTAATGCCTCCCCAACTAAGCAATCTATGTAATGTGTATGTGTGTGAAAACACATGCACATATGCATGTACACACACACATACACTTTCCTCAACTTGTAATAAAAAGAAAGAAGAGAAACAAAGTCTGTATAAAGAGAAATGAGGAAAACAACTACCCAGTGAACACAAAAATTGCTGGCACCATGGAAGAGAGATTTACCAGGAGTGGAGAGATGGAGGAGGTGAGCTTGCAACTGCTGTCATTATTACTCTCTCCCAGGCTCCTTCACTCCCGAATCTGGGCCTTAGTGAATCAAAGATGACACTTTTAGACAAGAGCCTGCAAAAGACTTGTCAGCAGGATGTTTTCTTAGAACTATGAAAGAGCTGATGAATTTTAAGTTAATCTTCCTAGAGTCCTAAACTAAGGGAGGGATTCTACAGAAACTTAAATGTCTGTGGGAAGGCATGTTTGATCCATGGTCTTTTATTTCTTCTTGTTTGGAGAACAGGGTGAGAAAGTGTGAAGGAAGGTTATTTAAACAGAACATCAGGCAAGAACCCACTGACCGCTAGTGGGAGGAGAGGAAGGGGAAGCTTTGGGTTACTGAGTAAAGTGATAATTATCCATTTATAGTAAGTGTGGTTCCTGCTTAGCAGCTATTCCAGAAATGGCCTGACAGCAAAAAAAGAAAAGAAATGGTTTTGATCAAGTGTCTCTTAGATCTAAATTATGAAGACAGCCTCCAAGGTGAATTTCAGTTTCTCACCACAATGTGAACCTCCTTGGAGTTTTTCCATAAACATCAATGCCAGAGAATCTAAACTAAAGAGAATGTTTTCAATTCCAGCAGAGTTCACAGTCTGTTTCTGCTTGGTGGCATCCAGAGACTCAGCAGCCTCTCGTTGCTGTGCTGGTGCCTAGGAACATGGAACATTCAGAACCTTCCCCTAAGAGATATGCTGGAGAAACAGATAATAAATCCTCGTCTTCTGAGGGTAGAAAACAGAAGGCCTGAGAGGCTGTCAACTGGGAAAAGTTGCATAGCAATATAGCGGTGGACTCTGAAATCCCAAAGCAATTTTGAACTATCCGTTTCTCAGGCACAGTAGAAATGACCAAAAGGGACAATTTCCATTAGGTCATATCACTGAAATCATTATTTCAGACTGATGTATGAAAAAAATTCCAGAATTATCTCAAAAGCTTAAAACCACTATAGAATAAAGAGAACTGGGAGGTTAGCATATCCGTCTTCTCAAAACAGAGTGAGGCAGGAATTCTTAGTTACAGGGGGCAAAACCCATTCCAAATTGTCTTGGATTCAAAAAGAACTAGGTTCGTATCACCAAATAAAAGGGAGGTAAATGGAAGAGGTAGTCACAACCAGAGACTCAAGTCCTAAAGAATTCTAAGTTTGTTTCTCAAATGATGGCACCCATGAGGCCATAAAATGACCCCATATTTATTATTAGGCCTATGATGGATGGCTCATGAAAGAATGTAATTCCCTATAACTTTTCAGCAACATTTGTATTTTCTTGAAAAGATATTTGTTTCTGGAGTATAATGGAGGTAATGCCAGTAAGCAAGGGAGTTGTTACAGGACATTAGCCAACTCACCTTCGCTTTTTATTGCCTTATAAATACAACTTATACTCCCATAAATAAGAGCCTGTATAATACCTTTCCTCCAAATGAATGCCTAAGGATTAGCAGCAGAACCTTTCTTTTATAAACAAATGGTTCCTAAAAGTTACAGAATTCAAGCCTCTTGGAAAAAGACAATTGTAGAGGAAGTGCAACAAAGAGTATTATTTCCAGGAGAACTCTTAGTCACACTAATTCAAGGTCTCTGGCTTATGGAATTTTTCAAACCCCCTCCCATATATATTTAAAAGCTTTTAAACAAAGTTTTACCAGGGCAGATACACAGCTATAACTGAGGCTCTAGGAAGAGCGGCTGCCCATTCAAGCACCTTCTTTACAAGAGACTTTTCAACCATTTGTCAAATGTCTAACATGAAGAAATCAGCATCATGGTGAGTACATTTGACAAGGAATCTAGGATGTGGATCTGAGCCTTGATATCAGCTATGTGTGAGACCTTGAAGAAATCATTTAAATCCTCCATGTTTCAGGTTTCTTCTCTGCAGATTATGAGGATGATCAGATCTCCTCTGGCACCAACATTCTGTGAAAACTACCATTCTTTCAGTTGGGACAAAGTAAATTCTGCCACCTCAAAATAAATAAATGACTTTCAGTGTACAACCTGCTCACAATTAAAGCAATTTTGGAAGCTATAGTCACTCTCAGGCCAACAGGCATCACATTCATTTATCCTTCATTTTGGGTAGAACTGGGGAAACGTTCAAGACAGTCACATTTGACAGGAATGAGCTCACACTTCTCTATTAGGGATTCTGGTATCTTCCACCACAGTTCCTAGTGGCCTTGACACTCACCTCTTCCCCATCCCCGTCTCACACTTCCAGGGCCAGGATCTTTTTGTTTCTTCTATTGTTCTCTTTGGAATCAACACAATAAACTGAGAAGTTGCACTAAAGCAGAGGTTCCTAGGTATCTATCACTCAAACTGCCTTCATACCATCTCCCTATATAATTAAATACTTTAATATTTTTCTTTCAACTAACACACTAGTTTTACTTATGATCAGTTTCAGTTTCATTAGAAATCATGTACATATATGCTACATCTATTTTCTTGTAATTCATATTAAAAACACATAATTTTTAAAATCATACATTCATCTGTGAATCACCTAATGCTATTTCAGAAAGCTCTGTGGAATGCATTTTGCACCTGCAAAATGTTTTATTATTGTATGAATGACAAATGCCTTTTACCAGGGGTATTAGATTTAGATTGAATGAAAATCGCTAACATCTTTTAAGCTACTTGCTATTTGTTTATAACAATGTACACTTCAGAGATGTCAGGGGATGAATGACAAAGGTAAGAAAACATTTTACAGGACATTAATCTCAAACTAAAGGCCTGGAAAATCCCTTAATTGTGACTCCAGATATTTTGGAGGCAGGGAGCTTTTCCCCGTGACCCTGAAATAATCATATAATAACAACCACGGTAATAATAGCAAGCGTGACTGCCACATATCGTCAATGTATGCTGGGGCTCAGAGCGGTCCTATCTTCCCTGTATTTGTATTCCTGCCTGCACCACTGGCTGCCATATCATACAGAGGACCTAGGAGACCTTTCTTCATGCCTGCCCTTATTTCATCTCTAAAAACAAACAGTAGGAGGGAAAATAGTCAAACCAAACTCAATGCACCATGTCTCTCAGGCTTCAGCGAAAAACTCCATTTCATGCTTGGGAGACTTGCCTATGACACAGAGCTCAGGATGCCAAGCAGGGCGGGAGCCGAACACCAGATGAGCGAGCTCCCGCCATGGACTGACAGAGGCTAAATGGGCCCTGTGGGGCAGCACAGCTACTTCTGCAGGTGTGGCTGCCTGACTCCTCTCTCTCAGAGAATCAAGCAGAGACAGGGCAATGTGACTTATATACCTGGCATAGGGTTCTGTGGGAATCACTAACTACCCAGGCAGTCCTCAGTTCCAGTTGGTCAAAGTTTGGTGAACGACTTAGGTTTCTTGGGGGAGGTCTCCTACAGATACACCTACATTCAGATCCTGGTTCTGCCAATTACAGAACTCTATTATTTTGAGCCAGTTACTTAAATTCTCTGAGCTTGAATTTCCCCATTTGTAACTGAGAGATGCAAGAGTGTCTACTTCCTTGGACTCCTTGATGATGCCAGTGGAATGACTGTAACACCATTAGCACCATGACTTGTGCACAGTGGATTAGTTTGCTGTGACAGAGAGTTACCAGAAACTTAGTGACTTAAAGTGCCCACTTACTATCTCACTGGTTGCATGGATCAGAAGTCCAGACACAGCAAGGCTCAACAAGGTTCTCTACTTAGGGTTTCACAAGGCCAACATCAAAAGTGTTGATTGCACAGAGGTCTCATCTGAAAGCTCTGAGAGAGAATCTGTTCCCAACTCATTCAAGCTGTTGGCGTAATTCAGTTCCTTACGACTAAAGGTCTGAAGTCCCCATTTCCTTGCTGGTTTTCTGTCCAAGGGCAACACATTCCCTTACCACCACACCAGTCTCCATCCAGAAATCAGCAAAGCTGCATTGAGTCCTCATGTTTTGAAATTGAGTTCCCCTCCCTGCCTTTCTCTTCTACATTTAAGGATTCATGTAATTGAGCCAGTCTGAATAACCCAAAATAATTTTCCTAATTTAAGATGACACCTTTAATGTCACCTGCAAATTCCCTTTGTCATGTAATCTAATGTATTTATGAGTAGCAAAGTTAGGGGGATCAAAATTCTGATGACTGTACACAGTATTACCATTCTCTGCTAATTATATTCATAAGTCAGTTCTACAATTTCTTTACTATGACTGCCTATAATGCAGAGATTTAAAAACACACTAATGATTTCTTATTTTTAATCTTTATAATAACTTCTGAGTAGAGGAGGAAGCATTATTATTCTCATGCTACATATATTAGAAGAGTTTAATACTTAGGGACTTGAAAAAATTCCAGGGTATGGTTAAAAGATATAAATTATTTTTTTCAATGGACATTTATGGTAAGGAACACTGAGGTTATAAATCATGGCCTCCATGGAGCACACAGGTGACTCTGATTCTCATTACTTCTGGGACTGAGATATACAGCAGTGGTTATCACAGAAAGCTGATCTCTCAATCATGGTTCTCATGGCTACAAGTTATGGAAATTCTTATGATTAAAAGTAAAATAGTAAAAATTTTGGAAAACTTAATAGTGCAAAGAAAATATCAGAATTCATAAGGGCATTCCTAAAATGGTCACTCATCTTTGCATACATGCTTTACTCTTTACTCTTGAGAAACCTGCCTTCTTGTACAGACTTCCACACCCACCCTTCCCCCAAACCCAGAGTTTACCTGTCTGCAGTTCAAGAAACTTACCTGACCAGAACTTCTAAATCCCAATTTTAAGTTCAAGGGAGACAGCTGAAGTCAGTTGTCCTTCTCTATTCTAATCAGTGTTAACCAGAGGGACAAAGTCAGACAGAAAGAATAGAGGCACCAGGCTCGAATGTGCATGTGAGCATACACAGTGGAGGCCATCTCTCAGAGAGGCAAAGATCATGAGCTAGGTAAACACTGTCAGAGGGAGTTTCTCAGTATTCTTCACAATACAGTTAGAATTCAAAGAACTGGCTCTGTATATTTGCTGAGCAATTATATCCTGCAAGAGAGGATCTGCTCGCCACCATGCACTTGATCAGACCAGATACATGCTGAGTAGCAACTAGGTGATGGGCCTCTTGCGTAGTCAGCCCACATATGGGCTCTGTTGGTTTGTGGCCCTGCTCAGTCACTTGTGAGTAGGGTAGCAGGGATGATTTCCTTCTAGATACATAGCATGAATCCCTGAGATTACACTAAAAAGAATTTGTTCAAGTGTCTCTTCAGAAAAGAGTCACAGGCACAGCAGCATTGTGGAGTTCCATAGATAACCCACAAGTGTAAAGTTAGTGATGGCTGAGCGGGGCCTTCATTCCAGGTGCTGGGACCCTAAGTGCCTTCCTCTTCCAACTGCTATCTTAGAAACGTTACCGAATTTGTGGGCATATCTTACAACTACATGCTCCATTGATAACAAGTAATGATAGCAGAAGAGAAAAGGTTTGCTTAGGTAGTGTCTGGCACAAAAACTGGTGATCTGACCACCTGATGTCTTATATTTCTCTCTGGGACCTGTAGCGCAACAAGATTCCAAAGGTGAGATTTCTGAGCATCAGTGATTTTTGAGCAGACAAATCTTTGATAGGGTACTTAAAATTGTAGGAGTTCACATAGTTTCTGTCATTAGCCAGCTTTTAAATGACTAACAGCAATAATAGAAAGTCTTCACTGAGCTTTATTGGTATTAAGCACTCTTCTAAAATATTTAAATATAAAGGTGTACATGTGGATATATTCCCACTGGGAAAAACAGATACATGGAAAAATAAATACATGAAACAGTAAAAAGCATACCTTTCCTATCCCAATCCCATGACCCCTTCCCACAGGCAAACTTTTGTTACCAATGTCTTGGGTATCTATCCAGCAATAATGTTCATATCAACAATCATAGGTCAGTAGTCCATTATTTTTAGAGCAAAGACAGAACAATTGTCATACATTCTTCATCAGTCTTTTTCACCGAAGAGTAAACCTAAGAATTATTTCAACTTGGTATATATAGATATGATTTGGTTTTTATAGCAAATAGCAAGTAAATACATCGATTAAAAAATATCTAATAAGCCTTCACTTGCTCCATAGCCTAATGAGGTGAGGTATCCATTGATTGTAACTCCATCTTTACAATAACTCCTGAGTTATTCATTCATTTATATCCTGAGAAACTTCACCATTCTGTCTACTTATTATTCACACCCCACTGCTTTTTACATCACCTGCAACACAAGGAACTTTTAGAAAAATAACAGGATAGAGGAATATCAAGAAACTAATAAAGACAATTGATCCTTAGTGGTTTTGTTCCTGAAGATACATGCAATTACATTACCTGAATTTCGAAAGGGAATAGGAAACAAAAGAGAAAAGTGATGTTCTGTCGACATGGGCTTAATTAGTTTACAACTGTCGTTTTTTTTTAAAACTAATTTGAGAACCAAAAAAAGCTCCCTATTTATCTAATTTAAAGTAAGAATTAAATAAATAAATATTAAACAAATAAAGTGCACATTTGCAGAAGACAAGGCAGTTGGAAGACGTGCCTGAGTAAATGAATTATCTTCTCTCACTCCTAAGTAAATTAGGTACTCTAGCAAATCAGATCATCACTGAGGGAAACATTTAAACTCTCTTCTAGAAATAATATCTCACAAACAGCAGGTCTTGGTACGAAAGATTTGCCCTAGCAATTATTAAAAATAGCAAATGAAAATGGTCTTAGACCTGATAAGCTCACTACTGTGTTTGTGGCCATGACAACTTGTCATCAAGGAAATAACAAAAGGAGATGAAAAAGAAAAACAAGGTTTTGCTCTGAATTAACTTGCATTAGCTTTCAAAGCAAATGCTAATGATAAACACTAATAGAGTCATGGAGTCAATAAGCAGATTTTGTTCTATAGAAATCATTCTATGGCCCAGATTGCTGAAATTAAAATAAATAAATAAATAAATAAATAAATAAAACAGAATAGCATAGAGTTTGCCTTAATATGACTGCAGGGCTTCTGATAACTAGCTAGCAGTGCCTATGAAATGAAAGATTCATCTGTTTATCTCCAGTTGTTTTATTTGGAACAATTCCTTTCTGAAAATAATTATAAAGCAATTACTTGCCAGTTTTCACTTTATTGGCTACTTCTTTTACCCAAAGAATAGCAATTACAACCTAATTACAGTACATGGTTATCTGAGCCGTCTTAACTGCGCCTACCAACCATAAATTACACAGTCAGTGTAGCTCTAATTATGTATTCTATAGAGCATAAATATGTAATGACTATGTAGTTACATATTAATAAGTCTCTCTCTATTTTTCAGAGCTGCGTACAATAAAATGTCAGTTGATCTACTTCCATGCGGTAACCTCTGGGGTTGTGAACATTGTTCTCCTTGGCTTTCTAGAAGCCAATGGACTATAATGTGTGTCTAGCACTTCCCACTAGTTCTCAAACTCATTCAAGTACATTCACAAGGGCAGAAAGAAAACAGAAAATGGGAAGTGAAAATTGGTTTGTAACCCTCTTTAAGAGCCTGTGTCCTTTTTGATGGAGACTCAACAGCTGTGGCTTAAACTCAAGAAATGCAGGTGCAGAAGCTTGAAAGCACCACCAAAGCCTCACCTACACAGAATCACTACCTGCAAATGCATGGATTCAAAAGCAGGAAAACAGAGCTTGAACTCGGTTTTACACTGTGAATTTGTTGCTTATATTCTTAGGATATTATTTTGGTTCCAAAAGTGACCATAGGGAATTAAGTATATGGGAACAAAGGGTTTAGAAGGGGAACTTAAAAAATCTTTTTAATTACAGAGCTAGACGTCACAAAAATCGGAACGGCATGTAGTATGTTGCTACCGAACAAAATAACGCCCAGCGAACCGCATTGCACCTTGCTACAACACAAAATTCGATTGAACAAACAACTGAAGGGAAATGTAAGGAAAGGAGGAGCTCAAGGAGACAGAAAATAAACAAACAAAAATGAACACAAGAAAATAGCTCTCCCAGCAGTTACTAATGATCTTTGAGAGATGTCACACTGAGGGACAGATTCAGACATGCACAGGTGATGTGAGAATGAAATGAGAGGAGACAAGTTAGCAACATGCCCTCTTAGCCTTGGTCACACACCCTCTCCAAAGGTGATCACTGTCTGAAAACTCATTTCTTTCTGGTTTGCCTCTGATGTTCCAGGAGCAGCGAATGTGCTGACTTGTCAAGTATTCAATCTGTAGGGAACAGCCTGTCACTTAGGAGCAGGAAGAGGTGAGGGCTGAGAACATGTGAGTCCAGATAAAGAGCTGAGGCCCCTACAGCTGGGGTGACCACACCAGAAAGACGATAAAGGGATAAATCCGATAAAAGAATGGTCTTACTCTCTATGAAGACTAACCTTGAGATCTGGATTGAGTTTTTAATGAATAAGTAAGTAAATGAGTGGATTGGGGGGTGTATAGAAGTTTCCAGTCAAGGAACAATGTAAATCAAACAATGAAAGCAATTAAAGAGAAAAGAATTCCAAAGAAACTTTTACTAAGAGCCAATCACTCTAGATAACATCATCTCCTTATTCTTGGCAAGACCATTGGTGGGTATGATGATTCCCCTTAAACTGATAAAGAAGCTTCAGAGGAGACTGGTGAATTCTCTTGCCCAGTATCATACAATTAGTAAGAGGCAGGACTTGCATTTGAACTCATCTTCGGCAGACTTTAAAGCATGCACTCATTCAACTATGGTGCCCATATCCCCAAACATTTGATACTAAGAATTAAACCTTAATAAGTACTTAATAGTGCCAGGTGCCTTACACACATCATTTTATTCAGTCCTATTAAGTCATTCTACTAAGTAATTAGTGATAATTCCATTATAATTCCCAATCTATAATAATGAACTGTGCTTAAGGAAGCAAACTCTTTTACCAAGATGATAGAATATGTAAGCTCCAGAGCTGGGATTCAAACTCAGATCAAATAGTAAAGTCGGTGCCTTAATTACCATCCTCTATTTCCAGAGCTGGGATTCAAACTCAGATCAAATAGTAAAGTCGGTGCCTTAATTACCATCCTCTATTACTTTTAAATCAGAGATCAAAAGGCAAGAGGTGATTTACTACCCAAAAGAGCTTTATGATCTAATGAAGCAGCATGGACCTTCCCATTGGAATCACACTTCCTGCAGGAATTAATTACTGATATATATTCAAGTGATAAATAGGTATGTTTTCTTCTTATTTTTATCACTTTTCCTTTTCCTTTGGCTGCGTGAGGGGAATCCCCTCCACGCTCCTATAGCACCCTGGATATAGATGTATCCTCTTTCCTTATGGGCTCTGATAATTATTTTGCTGTCTAATAGGTAATTCTTATTTCCGAACTTACACGGCCATGTGGAGGGCATGTTTGGGAGCAAATGCCCAACTGCTTTGGAGAGTTATTGAGTGGGTGAATGATCAGGCATGGAACTGTTGACTCAAAGAGGCTTTAGATACAACTTAATCTAATTACCTCATTTTACAGAATGTTTTCCTAGATTCAGAAAAATGTTAATTGGCATGCTCAATAGCAGTTTCAAGATAAATCTGTAAAACACACATGCATACATACAAACACACACACTTATATCAGCCTCATAATGACAGAAGAGTATACAAAATGTGTCCCTCTTGCAACCAAGTTTTATGCAGATTTTTTATTTCTTACAAATATTTTTAGCCTATATAGCTAAATACAGATTGTGAGGAAAACACACCCTAATTTGGCAAGTGTTTTGTATCGATAATGAAATTTTTTTAAATGAATCTGTTTTTAGTATACAGAGATATTCTGAGTGAAATATTTAACATAACTATGGCACTTGTCATATAGTCTTTTCTTACTTCTATACCCCAAAAGTTCTAGATAATTTGAGGTGTAGTCAGCAGTGAAGGGTTTCTGTATATCTGTGCATTTTTCAAGCATGGATATTTCTTGAAAATATATAGTTTGTATCTCAGCAGTGAGGAATCTGAATTATGAAAGGATTTTAAATGGATACACTCTATCTCACTATCTAAACCAAGACCAGAAACATTTCAGAACTGAAAGTGATGTTTTTGATAATTAGGTCTACATGTCCTAAGCCTCTCAGGACATATATTCATCCTGCTCATCTGGACACATTTACAAAGCAATGCTAAGTGAGTTTTTGCAAAAGTAAGACTCATGATTGGGGGGGGGGGGGTAGGAGGGAAGCACTGGGAAAAAACATTCATTGTGTGGGAAATGACAGGGACAGGAGTTTTGTGACCTGACACCTTTGAGGGATTTGAGAATCTGATGGAAATCACAGACCTTCCCCTTCAGACAATGTGCACATATACACATAAACAAAATTTTGCAGAACTTTTGGGGATCCAAAAATTCCTTTAAGACAATTAATCGACCCCTAGACCCTTAGAATAAGACTTCCAGATTAAGTATAGTGATTCTAGAGCAGAATTTTTGAGTCTTGGCACTACTAACATTCTGTTCTGAATAATATTTTGTTATTAGGGGTTATCCTGTGCAATATAGGGCATTTAGCAGCATCCCTGGTCACTACGCACTAGGTGTATGCCAGCACCTCCACCCCTAACTTTGACAACCAAAATTGACAATGTCCCCTGGAAGGCAATAATGTCCCCAGCTGAAATAACTCTTCTAGAGGTAGAGGCATGAAAATTTCACATAAGAGGTAAAAAGTGGACATAACTTACTGGTATACAACACAGGAGCAAACTAGACTTTAATAAAACATGAAACTAATACAGTATAAAAGTTGCAAAACTCACTGTTAGCTCTGTCTATGCTCGTAATTCACAACAGATATGATCATTACTTCCATGAAAGAAAGCTAACATAGCTACTTAGGAAAGCATGGCTCCCTTGGAAAGTTCCTGGGTCCTCCCACCTCATGCCACCATCTGACAGGTGTCGACCGAAAATGATTCTGTAGAAAACATTCTGAAGTGTTTGCAATGGAAAAAAACTTGTAACCTAAACTGTGAGAAACATTCTGGGAGGCTGTTCCATTTATAATCAGTCCTACAGAGACAGGGCATATTAAGCACCTGGAGAAGTGTAGTTTCCAATTTAGGAAGTATTTATTAGGCACACATTGCCTCCTCAGCATGGTCTCCTCATTAAAAAAAAAAATGAAATGGGCACGTGCACTCAAAGATCCTTTTTAGCCTATATGTTTTGTGATTCTGTTCAGGTGCGTGTGTGCGTGTGTGTGTGTGCGTGTGCGTGTGTGTGTGTGTGTGTGTGTGTGTGTGTGTGTGTGTGATATGGTTATTAACACAAACAGATACAGATATTTTTGAACATTTGAAGTTTAATTTCCTCTGCATACTAAGGATGGACAATTACAAAGCAAGTCCCAAATATGAGCCTGCAGATTAGCATGGCCAGGCTGCAAAAGATGCCTCTGAGGAATTTCTTAATTGGTCTGAAGGCAGAGTGGGTCAGGGACCTGAAGTGTCATTTACCCCAAAGTTCCGCACATACAAAGGGCATCAAATGTTAACTTTTTGCATAATCACTAATTGAGATTATATATACACAACTATTCTATTTTGAAAGTGTATTAAAATAATTTACTTGCTAAGTGTAAATCTAAGTCAGAGATCTGGCCCCTCTGTTGTGATATTTCCTGTTTCAACATGCCAGGAGCTTCAGAAAAACCAAAAGCAGCTTAACCCTCTCACCACCTCTGAGTCTCTGCTTATCAAGAAAATAAATGCCTGTGTTCAACCCCAAGAGGTTCTATTTCAATAGGTCTGGGGTAGAGTTGCGGATTCTGCATTTTAAGAAGCACCCCAGGGGATTCAGAGCAGCTTTCCTGGGAGCAAACTTTATCAAGCAGGGTTTTAGCTAAAGAAAAATGAAGGAAAAAAATACATAAGTACATGTATTTTTGAGGAATATCAGACAAAGGGGAATACAGAAAATTGTGAGACTTGAAAAGTTAAAGCTAAAACATTTTCCTTCACTCCCTGCTCACCTAAAAAACTCCTGTTTATTCTTCAAGGCCCAGCTCAGATAGCACTTCCTCTGTGAAATCCTTTAAACAATCTCTTGTCCAATCCATTATTGCAACATCCATTGAGCCGTAAGCTTCTGGAGTGACAGAATACACCTTGGTTATCTTATACATCCTGTGCCTGACATTAGACATATTCAATAAACTTGATGGCTATGGTGTTTTATTTATCCTTTTATTCTCTATTACAATTTGCCCCAGGAGATTCCAACTATCAAGAACAACCCATAGATTCTGAAGCTACAGTGCCTAGGATGACCTGTTGGAGCAGCACTTGAGATGAGGGAAATGTGGGGAAGGCAGAACACCCACCCCTGTGACTGATGACATCTCTACCTCTTCATACCAGGAAGCAAGGAGTGTAGTTCTGGGTTTGACTTCCTCTGTTTTAACTGTTCGGGAGAATGCTATCACGCAGAGAACATCCTGCAAAGTCCTAAGAGGCTAGTAGCTAAGAGAGATAGTCATTTTTTTCCTTACATGAATATAGCTGGAGTTGGCATTTCCAACTTGACAATTAAATTAAAACAAAGAATGTAAATCTAGTATTTTACAACCCCTAAAGGGGAAAACCCTATAATTTTATTATACAAAAATGTTACAGTGTCATTGTACTGGTATTAATTGGGTGGGCTGCTTTACATAGAATATAATGCTATCTCTACTAATATGTCTAATAATAATAGCCAGAATTCACTGCATGTTTAAGAAATGTCAGAGATTATATTTATAAATTATATGTGGTATCTCATGTAATTCTCTCACTCTGTGGGTTGACGTGATACTAAGATTCTATTTGGTAACTATTTTAAAGACAAGAAAAATCAGTTAACTATTATTCTATATGAAGTGATCACTTTAAACCTTCAATTTAAAGACTGAATAGCAATTTTGAACTAGAAGTCTCAGCAATACATGAGGACATCCCATTAGCAAAGAGAAATCTGAATCTAAAACTCCTGATTGTAGTTTTAGGTTGATAATCTTACCCTCACAACAGAAACCTACAGTGTGCATAATAATGATGTCATTTCCTGTGCACCCTGGTTGAGCAGATCTTTCTTTCGACTTTGTCCACAACCTTTATTAGGTTTCTGTCTAAGCTTACAAAACAAATATCCCAATTCTAATAAAAGAGTCAACTGGGAAAGTCACACAGTGTTCCTGTAAGAGAGAGCCTCCCTCCGAGAAATCAAGGGTCCTTTCCCTTTAACTCAAGGATTTCGGGTCACTATGAAAGGACAGCAAACTTCTAGGCTTTAGCACTTCCATGAACTAGAAAAGTCACCCGAAGCTTAAATCAAATGCCAATAGCGGCTACCTAATCTCTTTGATCTGAGTTCTTTAAGATGCAAGGAGTATGATGAAGTATGCATATTAATAAAAGAAAGAAAGGGAAGGCAAGAGAAGACAAAGGAAAGAATCAGGCAGGAAAGGGAAAAGGGACGCGGAGCTTGTTGTCTTCTGTTTGCTCTCTGCATTAACTACTGGGGAGAAAGTAGACTTTCCTTTTCCCAAGTTTTCTCCCCATTGTACAAAGAGGCATAAAGGAAGTAAATTTACATCTCAATTTTATCTTCAGTGACATGGATTAAGCTAAATGAATCACCAATTTCAGAAAGAGCAGCCTAAATAAATAAAAACTCCTGGGATGCAGATACACAGAACTCCTCCCATGGGGAACATTGAAGCTGAAATTCAAAAGCAAAACCTGAAAATGACTTTTCAGGATCCTCCCAAATGGCTGTTTTTCAATCTGCTGTGAGGTGACTGGGTCCTACAGTTACTACTTGCCATGGAGATGACTGTAAAGACTCACCTCCAGGATGAAGAGTCTTTCATTAACACCTTTCAGGAGACCACAGACAGCTCTTCAATCACCTGGTCTGGCTGCACTAGCTTCCCAAATCAAAGGCAGGGATTTTTTCTCTGGCACCTGGAAGGGCCCTGTGACTTGGTCCTAATAGCATCTTTCCAACTTTACCCACTCCGTAACTCTGAATTCAGATTTCAGCTTCTGAGCAACCCTTTCCGTCCCTACCGGCTCTTGCTCCTCTGGACATGGCAGGGCTCAGCAATGTCAGTCAATGCATTGCACGAAACAACCAAATCATCCCATCCGCTTTAACTCAAGTGTTAATGCCTATCAGGATGGCTCTCAAATAGTAGAGATTTAATAAATATATATAAAGTACATGAATAACAAACTGCTGAAGTGAATGAATTTGCTGACTTTGTAAACTGTTGTGTCTGAACGTGTTTTGCTTTATGCTACTTCCTGGGAGATCTACCATTTATTTATTTTAGGGCACACATGTGCTTTTTAGAGAATATTTGGTGGGGAAATAGGTTAAAGTACCTTCTGAATAAGGGCCCAGAAAAAATGACACGTACAACTTCTTTCTCTCGCTACACACACAGTGAAACTTAGATGAACCTTATGGAAGAAATGTGAGCTATTACAATTCATATACACAGAGGAGATAAAGGCTTGTCTGCAGGGGTCTTTGTTCTATCTATGCATACATACATGCACAGGAATATACATATTCAGGAAAAAATATATTTCTTAAATATATAATAGGATCTACCTAGTTGCATATTCAGGAATTTTTTTTCCCCAAACTTCCATAAGATATAAAGTTATAAAGAGTTCAAATGTGGAGAGTATAAAATAAAAATAATCAAGAGTGCTGTCAGTCCCTTGAGGCCACTATACTATCACACTACAGATGGGGTGACTTATGAACAGTAGAAATTGATTGCTTACAGTTCTAGAGGCTGGAGGGCCTGATCAGGATACCAACATGGTGATGTGAAGACTGTTTGGGGCTGCAGACACCTTGCATATCTTCACATGGTGGGAAGGACTAGGGATCTCTGGAGACTCTTTTATAAGAGCAAGAATCCCATTCATGAGGGTTCCAGCCTCATAACCTAATCAACCCCCACCAATACCATCACCTTTGGGGGGGTCAGGATTTCGAGAGATGAATTTTATGGGGACACAAACATTCAGATCACAGCACATGCATATTTAATCAAGTTAGACTCTAGTAGATTCTAACCATGTTAAATTATATGGGAATTACAGAAGCATGAAATGTAATCCTTGCCTTAAAATTTTTACAGTCTTTCAAGGGAAAGGACAATCATATATGAAACAGGAAGACAATAAACTCAATAGAAATGAAAATGAGTTCTACCATCTCCCATGAGGGAGGTCGACAAGAGTTAAAATTTCTCCTTTCAATTTCTCGGAAGCTACAAAGATATTTCTCCCAAATGGGCTGACCTTGCTAGACTTAAGCTGATTTCAAAAAATAGATAGGATTTTAATAGAGAGGACAAAGTAGGAAGGGTATTCTGAGCAAAGAGAATAGCCAGAGGGGGAAAAAATGAAAGAAATAAAGAAAATGGAAGCCAAAAATCAGTTTGGTACATTCCTAATACATGCTTGAGATTGGCCTGAACAAATCCAGGGGAGAAAAGCAAGATAGACACAGAGTAGAGAATGGTGATGAAGAAACAGAAAATACAGGTAAAATGACAGGTGAAAAGGAAAAAAAAGAGAAATGATAGGTAGGAAGACATATTAACTTGAGAACTACAAGTGGACAGTAGATTGTATTGCTACTCAATTTTTTCAAAAAGGAAACCAAGACCCACTAGAGTGAGAGACCCCGGCGTTCCGTGAGTCTGCTGAATGGCTACTATGTTCCCACCACCTGTCTCTTCCAAATGGGTGGGCTTCCCTAGCAGCCTCACATTTCCTAAAATAAAAATTTAGTTCAGGAGTTTGGAATTTGACATCTCTCAAATATTTATATCTATATACTCTGAATATTCCTCCTCAAATATTGAACTAAGCAACAAAAACAGGTATTTGGAGATTCATTTATCTTTTTGATGTTGTTTATATTTTGTTTTGATTGATAAAGTTAAGATCATATGGACAGTAGCTAACCAGAGAATTAGAACTCAGAAATATGTTTAATATTATTATTATCTGAAAATGACTAGTTAAAGAATGAGTAGAGAACAGGCAACAGACAAGGCAGGAGTAGGTTTATTTTCTGACTGTAGAATGTTTTAGATGTATGACAGTTCATATGGTCAATTCATTTAATATCCCTAAAATTAGGTTTCCTTATCTATAAAATTAATCTGATAAAATCACACAACTCTTGGGGATGGTGTGGGGACCAACAGGTAAGGCATGTAAAGTACTTAATAAAGAGCCTAGAGTATGTAGAGTATTCAGTAAATGTTAGCAATTATTAGTTATAATACCTTCAAATATGAAGTGTACTGAAAGAAAACTTGGAGGTTATACCCTAGAGTAGTAGAGTCTGTATTGATTTATAAATCTTATATATAACTCACTTAGCAACTCATTCAGCTTTCTGGTTAACACACAGCATTTATTTCAATGTTAACCAATAGACTGAGTACATGCTTCAGACCCAACAAAACAGGAAATTCTATAAATAACATATCATTCTATTTCAATGAGAGTATTCTGAATTTTACCATCACAATATCTAGTATTAAGATATCTTAATTTCAACATATAGCAGGTCTTCGAATAACATGTTGTTAATGTTGATGAGAAAAAAGAAATCCTGCCTGATATTGAGTAAAATGACGCAATGCAATTCCAGGACCTGCTTTTATTATACTCCATTTCACCTAAAGTTGTAATTTCCAAGAATCTACTGACGATCATAAGTGAGTACTTACTGTATATTAAAGTCTTGTGTTTTACTGTTTATTTATGTGTGATTACACATGACAGGTAAATTTTGCCGTGTTTAGGGGCTCTTGGGGTCTTAACCTGGTCATAGGTGGAGTGAAAAAGGCCCAAGGTGAACCTTAGAGTACTATGAAGTCCCTATGTAAATCTTGAATGCTTGAAAGGGTCCAGCTATAATCAGATTCTCAAAGGAGTCAATGCTGATAAAAACCTAAGATCTATTGAAAAATAGCAATAAGCAAATGATAAAATCAACTGTTGCACACATGCCTAATAGATTAGTCAGCAGCAGTTCTTATAACTGAGTAGATCTATATGTACTGACATTGATAAAAATGTATGATACACTTGATAAAAGAAAGCTGCAGAATTATTTTTTAATGCAGAATGCTGCATATGGCACATCTTTTTATATATACTAAATTCTTGCAGTGTTACTAATCAGAAATCACGTGTAGCATATGTAAAACTAACTTTTATGAAATAAAATTAAATTGTGTATGTATGTGTGTATGTGCATATGCTGAGTATATACATATTTTAAAGAACTTGGAAAATATATTCCAATAGTTAAAGATGTTTATCTTAAGCTAATAGAACTAACAAAGTATTCATTTTAACTACCAAATTTTTTCAATTAGAAGTTATTTTCCCTACATTTTAATATTTATGAAATCAAAATTTACCATATAATCAAACATACACCTGCATCTAATTAAGTACTTGCTACCTCGCCCCACAAAAACAAAGCCCATTTTTATGTACAGTAAATCTTGCATTTGGGGTGAGTGCAAGTCAAGAAGTATGTGTATATATATATATGAATTGCTTAAAATTTTCTGAAGAACAAATATTTGTTTTATGTATTTTTCTTAAAACAATGATCAGAGTAGATAAGTTTTAAGTCCCTATTTCTATTCCATCTTATTATTTAAATAAACTAGGTCACAGGAATATGTCTCTACCTATAGAAATTCAGTATCTGCATATATTTGCATATCATTCTGTAGCTTTAATAATGCTAGCTCCTTAAACCTAGGATAGCTCTCTAATGGTAAAATAACACCACCAAGAATGTTGGAGCTAGAAGACTCTGTTACCTTTCAAATAACTTCACCTGGATATGAATACATGACGATAATATGTACATTATTATAGAATTATTATTATTACAGAATTCTTACTCTGAATTCTGAGCACTTGACATGCATTATTTTTTACAATAATGACATAAAATAAGTTCAGTCTATTAAGCCCCATTCACAGTTAAAGAAACAGATTTAGAAACTGAAAAGTAGGCAGAGTCCCATAATTAGAGTGAAGCAGTATCAGGGATCCTACAGATCTATGCCTGCCTCTAAAGCTTCACCTTTAACCAAAGCATTGCTCCCTCTTCCACCTCTTTCAGATCCACCTTTGTGATAAAGAAACAGTACAAATGTAACCAGAAATTATTGTTTGTGCTCACCAGTGATGAAGCTGGAGTGCTCCCCAAATACAAGAAGAAGGAGGAATCGCACAGGGCAGATCAGCATAAGGACTTTATTCAAAGGTCTCTCATTATTTGCTCACTAAGTTCTACTTCTCCCAGAATGTAACAGGGCCTTTTACTCCCCTTTGGGGCAGACACTGTTTTTAAGGGTTCATACAGGTTTGGCAGGAGTAGGTGGCAAATATAAGCCCTGGTGTACATCTAATTAAAATTTGCCAGGTCTATTTCTTATTTAGATTACCAAGAACTGTACAGTTTAAAAGGCATGTTACCTTCTTAAAAGCTAAGTGGAATGAACAAAATCTAATTAAGTGTGATTTGCTGGTTGATTCAGTATTTATAAGGAGATAGCTCACTGGCTTCAGAAGTGACTGTTGGTTATCAGCAGAACAGAGGATATTCAGAGAGGTTAAAAATAAATTGCTGGAAGATAAGGCTCAAAAAATCATTAGAATCAAGTCACATGATTTATTTTCATAAATCATTACAATATTCAGATTTCACTTATTAAAATAATTCAAAATGACTTTCCACTACCTTTTGATCTAAAATCATAGTGAGTACTGCCACTGAAGCCGATGAAATTTTATGTCTCCATTTCTTAGGAAATAGGGCACAACCAAATTGCCTATCGTAAATTTTAACATCCACAAACTCAGTACTCTTCAGGGACTCTGCTCAATTTGCTAGGCTTTGCTACCACAGAAACTGAAGAGCAATTAGCTGTAGGACAGGAAAGCTGGAATGAAAGCCTTAGGGACAGAAAGGACAGTCAAAAGAATTTCCCAAGTAGTCTCAATTTCAGGGGAAATAACAGAAAAGAGTGTATGTGCGTCACAGATGTTTTGTGAGGAGTGTCAGCTGATACCACTAATTTCCATATATTTGCTAAGATATCATCTTCTGCCTGTTATTTTCCTTCTTGGTACCCAGTACAAATCTTAAAAATTTCTATCATCTGTAGTATCTTTATAGATCCCCCCGACTCCTTTCCTTCCATCCTAGGAAAGTTCAAAATATTTCCCTAGCCAGATAGAATCAATCCTCCAAGTATATTTGTCATTGACATTATTGTTTTTTTAAAGAAGTAGACACAATCACATTATGTTCCTTTTTCAAACATTTTCTGTCTTTTTGTTACCTAAAAATAAAGTTCAAATCCATCAGCATGTCTTAAACAAGCCTTTTCATATAGTTGTAGCCTCCATTTCCAGGATCATAACTACCATCCTTAATCATGAAGCTCCTTCCTTAAAGCATCAGTGAATCTGTCTCCACCCTCCAAAAATGATGTGCACTTTCACGTCTTCAGTTCATTTTTCATGTATTTTCTCTGTTTAGAATGCTCTTTTCCCAACTTCTTCTTCTGTGTCTGGTACAGGTCCATCACCAAAAGCCAAAGTCCATGGTCAAAACTTGGAAAAACTTCTTGGGGAAGAATGAAATGGTCCCTTTCTCAAACTAGCACTTTAATGAAATCACAGCCATTATGTCAGTGACATCACATTATATTGTTTTGAGTCTCCGTTCACCAGAGAACGGATGTTCTAACAACAGTGACTCATGTTTAATCTGTCTCTATAGCATATTGCACCTTTCACAGGAAGATCAAGGTATGTTAATACACATACAAAAAAGGAATAAATGAAGAGACAGAGAAGAAAGACAAGGATAAAAATATTCTTTATAGAACATTTTGAATGGAAGTGATAGGTGTTACTAATCGTAAGCATTCTGTATTTATCAGATACACATACTCTATTCTACTTTGAAATTTATTTTTTAAAGCAAACTTTATTTCAGTGGTGTCTACTTACTCTTAAGTTGAAATGCCATTACTCTGCTTCTTACCAATTACTTTTTCTTACATACCTAGATTTAGGGGTATTTAGCATGGAAGTCAGATACAAATTACATGCCATCCAGAATCCTCCAATAAGCAAATAAAATATCTTAGCATCTCATCACAAAGTAGTCATTTTTAATATAGGGGTATAGTACTAATCTCTGTATGTGGAAATATCAAGAGAATGGAAAAGAGGAGAAAAAAATAACCAAAGAGTAAACTGTACCAATTATGCAGTTTCAAAGACAAAGATATCTGACACACCCTAGTGGCTTAGGCATTAAGTCTGTGACTGGGGCATAGTCCATGTAAAGTCCAAAGATCCAGGTTTGCAACTGGGGGTGGGGGGAGGGAGTGGCACAAATTAAAAAATGAAAAAAGAAATAATATTCTCTCTTTCTCTCTCTTCCTTCCTGCCTGCCTACTTGCCTTTATTCCCGCCTGCGAGCGAGAGAGAGAGAGAGAGAGAGAGAGAGAGAGAGAGAGAGAGAGAGAGAGAGAGAGAGAGAGAGAGAGAGAGAGAGAAATTGTTTAAAGCTGCAAGTAAAGTTTTCTTTTCTGGATATGCACCCCAGAGCTCTGAGTACCAAGATTTAAAAGTCCCCACATGAAGTGGCTATAATTAGTAAGTCTTCATTTGCTGGGAGTTACTACAGCAAAAAACAGGGCACATGGGATTTAAAACTTTGGGGGTGATTCACTAACTGTATAGTTCAAACTTCTGTAAAATATTACTATGCCAATATATTTATAACTTAGTATCGAAGCGACCTTATAGTATGTATTTTCTTCCCGATGACTTCAACACATCAAATAACTATCATAACTATGTTATTATAACTTTCATAATCATCAATATATTCATCCTTATTTTTATAGAGGAGGGAAAAAAAGATATCTAGGAAGTTACGATTCCTTGGTTCAAATCACTGTGATGGTAAATGGCACATCGCAGATATCTGACTTTGAATTCAGTGCTATTTCCAAAAACTCTACTTGCCCTCCTCATTTTGTTACTTCAGTCTATTATTCACTTGAACTGCTTCTCAAATGTGAGTTTGAGGAATCCAAATAAATGATCTCTTCTCACAGTATAAGACGCTCTATAGCTTCTATAGTTATGATGATACCAGTTATGCCTCAAATATCAAATGCATGTGCAAGTGCTTTGGGTCCTATGAAAAGAGAACACTGGAACCAGAAATATTGACACGCCTTGGGAGGTGCTTTGGGGGAAAGAGTCAGTGAACTGTCTATCAGGGTTGGGGTGAGAATGGGAGGAAAAAAGAGGATCAAAGCTTGGTGGCAGAGTTATGAAGACAGCAAAGTTAGAGGCCCTGGAATGTGGATAAAGAAATGAGTTACAGAAAGGAAGTTAAGTTCTCTCCCCAGAGAAACCAGAGGTTTAGATGCAGAAAGTTGCTTAAGTAGCAAATACCTCTGGTGCCTCCTACAGGTACCTGGACTGTGAGAAGTTTAAATAGAACAAAACAGCTGGAACTACTAGGGTCTGGGATTGGTTTTGTGAGCAGATGCACCAGAGATGGCAGCTGGACTGGAGAAGAACTGACCCAATCCTCCTGGCCACACCAAGCCCGGCGCCTGCTTGCAGGCAGAACTGGCCCTCCCAGGACAGTTCTCATTGGCAGAGGAAGCCACCAGTCCAGTGTGGGTCTGGGAAAGAACAAACATTCAGTGCATGCCTGAAAAAAACTCAGGCTGCCTTTACCTTCTTGCTCCCTCTGCCTATCAACCTCTTCCTTCAGCTTTAGAAATCTAGGTCGTTCTCACTCATCCTTCTGGTGCCAAATTAAAGGTGACCTCTTCAGAGCTGTTTTAACTTCCCCATCTGAAGTCAGCCTCCTCCACCAGCAGCATCACATCACCTGTGCATTTCCTCCCTGGCACTTACCGCAATCTGAATATAGACGAGTTTCGCATTTATCTTTTGAAAGTCAGTCTCTCCCACAAAACCCGAGCATCTAATATGATAACCACTAGGCCTGTGTGGTTATTTAAGCTTAAATATGTTAAAATTAAGTAATTCTAAAATTTCAGCCCCTCAAGTGCATTATCCATGTTTGAAGTGCTCAGGAGTCCCATGTGGCTAGTGGCTGCTATAATGGACAGTCAATCTAACCACACGCTGACTTTCTACCTTCCCAGAAACTTCTATTGGATAGTGTTGATCTAGAGTGTAAGATTCATAAGAGCAGCATGCTTAGCTCTCCTGCTCAGTGATGTATTCTCATTGTACAAGGCAGTGCCTGGCACAGACAGAGGCTCAAGAAATATCTGTAGCAACAAGCAACAATGAAAGAATACAGAAATGAATGAATTAATGAGCACAAGGGTAACCCCAAGGTCTTATATCCCTCCTGGGCAGGAATAAAACATGAATAATGTGGCTGAGGAAAATGGACCTGTAGACTGAAATCACCTAGGAATTCTCCATCTCTAATCTACATGCAGCCTATGAAAACCAATGTGTGACATGTGTGTTAATGTTGCATTTTCTGCTAATTAAACTTCTTAGGATAACATAACTTTGTGGCCAGTCCCATATTTCGGATATTCCCTGGAGATCTCTGAAAGGAAGGTGAAGGCAATGACATATTCCTTGAAAACTTCTATGAGATGGCTTATAGCACCAAATCCATTCTCAGACCCCATTATTACATAAATATGCACTGATGGTGACAAAGAATGAGAGAATAGCAGCTAATATTTCCCATGGGGCTAGCCATATTCACTCTGTTCATTTAATAAAGAAATGAGCATAAACTATGGAAGGTGGGAATATTCTGATCCCTAAAAATCCAGTCTCTGTATTCTGCTGTGGCTGAGAAATACGAGCTCAGTTATGGAGGACCCCTTTCATAATGCATTGGATCAACTGGTTAGTAGAGGTCGAATTTATGCAAGCTGTTTTCTTTTTGAAATGAAAGGTCAACAAGGTGAATAATCTTAGGGAAAAGTTTTTCACTTGTAGTGAAACTAATGTACTTTGTCTAGCACTGAGTCCTATTCATTGAAGATGTTCAAATTCTCTGATGAGTAAATAGAAAGTCTTTTGCTATGCCCTCCAGTTCACAACAGAGAATGGTCCATGGATTGGGCTAAGGACAGGCAGAAGGAAGAATAACTTCTTAAGAGTTTACAGCCAAACTGCTCTCAAAACTTCCCTTGATATAAATGTACGCTTTAGAAAATACTGTTTGTTCCCTAGAGAGCAAAGTGAGGCGGTGCCCTGTTATCCTTCTATCTCAACCCTCACCCTACCAAGAGGAGGACAAGGGGGCTGGCTGCTGCTGTGAGCCATTCACAGAATCATCAAGTCATGCTGAAAGAGACATGTACACACGCAGCTGAAAACTTTGTGCTCCAGAGCAACCTCATTCAGCCCCCAGTGTTCCACCAACTCTCCGTCTCTAATAATGCCCCTTAGATACAGATTTTCAAGCACGCCCATAAGATCCCATCTGCTCCCTGCTTCAAAACATCTGGTCGATGGATGGAAAGGAGTGGATGAGAATTACCCAAAGCCCCTGAGAGTTACACAAAGATCTCTCCCCTGCACTTAAGGGCACTGCCCATCTTGTCCAATATTTGCTTCTGTTTGGAGGTTTTAAAAAGGGCATCAGTGATGAGCATTATCTTCCTGCTGCATGAGGAATAGGTATTGAGCAGTGGCCTCTGGAAGAAGTGTATTGCAACCTGACAGTGGGATCAGAAACACGTTTTTAATTATATTTGTCTTGTGCATTTTATCTGTCCCACAGACCCTAGCATAGTATTTGGTACAGTGTTCATATGACAAATATTTGTGAAAGGAAGAAAGGCAGAAGAAAAAATGGGAGAGGATGGGGGAAAGGAAAGCAGTCAAGAGCAGCTACTTTCCCTGCATTGATTTGTTTGTGGAGGGCACTGAACCACATCTAACCACACTTCCACCAGCACAACACCAGGCAATACAGAGAAATAAAAGCCCAGAGAAGCAATCACACAGATGAACGCTTGGTCTACTATATGTTCCATAAATGTTGACATTCAGTGTATGAGCAAGAGTTTGGACAACAGTAAGAGTTGGAAGGGAGAAGTAAAGAGGAGTGAAATGCAAAGTACACAGGAAAGTGGGGAAGAAGAGAAGGCAGCAATGGAGCAGATCTTTGCAAAGAGAAAGCGCAAGGCGTGTTAGAGACTACAAAGAGCAGTTATTTTGGACACAGGCAGTTCTGGATCTGAATCAATGCCTCCTCTCCAGGCCTCAGTTTCCTCATTTGTAAAATGAGAATAAAATTAGCATGGACTTTTAGCGCTACTGAGAGGATGAGAGGAACGATACACACAACGCACTAAACAGCATACCTATCACAGAAAAGTGTCATAATAGTCAACGACACTGATCAAATGCAGTGCTGATCTTAGTGGCCCGCAATTGTTCTGTGGATGTGTCAAAGCAGTCCTCCGGAGCAATTCTTGCCTCAAGCCCTGGTGGATGGATAAATGGAGAATATAGCTCTTCAATGCATCGGTTTAGCACATGACTAGTACCTCTCTTTTTAACCACCTGCAAATCATTCTGTGCTTTTTAAGGGCCACTTGGCGCTGGTTAAAAAGGCCCTAATTAAAGACAATCAGGATCATCTCAATGCATCTCAGAGAGCAGCCCTTTGGTCTTCCACCATCAGAGCACAAGTCTGCCTTTTTAGTTCATTTTCCATCACTCATGGCTTTACCTAAAGTAGACGCCTTTCATCCTGTGTTCTCTGTATGCCAGGATATTCCCATAAAGAAGTCTCGAATCATATCATGCTACTCCAACTGAAGTTCTCTCTAACACAGGGTTTATCACTTATCTGAAAACTTATTTGAAAACATCTGTTTTCAAAAGCCCAAAGGAAGACTTTTTTTTTCTTTCTTGGGATAGTAACAGAAATCCCACTCACTCAAAAAGACTATGCAGTACCTTCTTTTAAATATGAATTATTGCAACTTATTGAATGTCTACTGTGTGTCATATTATATATATAACATACATATAAATATACATTGAATATTTATATGTAGATATTTATATAATTATATATCTATATATGTGTATATATATATATCTATAAATATAGAAGATTCAAAAAGATCAAGCAATTTCCTCAAGGCTTAAGGCTGTACAGTTAATCTATAATAGAGATTGAATATGAATTCAAGTCAATCTCCAAAGTTCATGCTCCATTATTTAATATACATGTTTATTCTTTATGTCAAATTTAAGTCCTTGGAGGGTTGATTTTTTTAATATACATTTTTTTCACTAGACACAGCAATTTATCATAGAGATTTTATGTAGAAGACTCTTTGATCAATGCTCTTTAATGGAGTATGGAATAGGATCATAACTAGCCAGGGCAGGACTGGGAACACTAAGAAGGTCAGCATTTACTTCTTCACCTCTCCTCTACCCAGGACAAACTCAGGCCTTGATTCCCTCTAATACTCATATCATATGAATATCAGGGTAAGAGGGGTAGGTTTCAAAAGGAAGGAAGGAGGAAGCAGGTGAGTGGAAGCAGATTCATAATATATTAACAAGAACTTTCTTGAATTCAGTAGAACAGTTTGTCTTTTTCATCTAGAAGAAGTCATAGAAACAGGATTGCCAACTGTCTACTGTTGAAACCTGGCGACTTCTTCAATTTAAAAAGGTGAGAAATTTCTAGAGCTTTAAAAATAATATCCTGAATACAATCAGTGTAACAGTGATGACTTCCAGGTCATCAGCCAGGCATGGGGCCAGTGCAGAGAGGCTTCGGATGTATTTTCAGGCTGATAAAAGCGAAAGATGACATTAGAGAGAATCCACAGTGGCAGCTTGCTTACTAATTCACAGCATGAAAATGCAGATGCTCTTCTTGGCTTCCAGTTGCCTAATTCTTTCACAGCCTGTTCCTGTCTTGGAGTAGCAGATCCTGTGCACAATAGTAGACCAGGGTGGAGGCTGACACACATGCTTTACTCACTGCCCACATTGCTGTCACAGGTGCTGGAGAATGAGGTCAGCAGCTGCGCAGAAGCTTGCTCTGTCAGCATCTCAACTCCTCCAGCACCAGAAAAGAGGAAGAATTAGAACTTCACAGAAACATACTGCATAGCAACTCTGCTTCTGCAAGGATCAGTGCACATGACAGCCTTTCTGCCTGGATTCTGGCAGCGCAGGAGTGTCATGTGGTCTCACAGGAAGGTCTTTTCAGCTAGACCAATGGCACTGGACAATGGCACCCCCACTCTGTACCTCTGCTAGTCCAATTGTAAAACAGGCATAAATCATACCTAAAATGAATAATGAAGAATTTTACCATTCTAACTTAGATATAGTGATGGATTTTCAGGTTTCTAAAACTGATGGCTCTTATTTTCTAAGCAACATCTCCATTTTCTCAGCATGACCCTTCATGATCTGATCTGAGCCCTGCTTGACTTTAACATTCTCTTCTCACTGTATCTTCCCCTCCAACTATACCCCACACCTGCTAGGGCCTGCTCATGTCTGGTCACTCTGAACTCTAGAACAGACTTTTCATCTCTTCTGTTTATCTATGAGTTTCTTTCTGAGGAGTTTCTCCTCATTCTGCATGAATCAGCTCAATTGCCACCTCTTTCAAGGCTACTTGTCTGAACTCAGCAACTCTCTCCCATTATCCCCACTATATCCAAACCAAAACCAGCTGCATTATGGAGGCTTTTGTTTCTCCTTCACTAGATAGAACCTAACTTCCTTTAAGGCCAGAACTTATTCATTTTTCTGTCACCTTCCACTTCCTCATAGGAGACTTCTAGTAAATAACTGTTGGAAAAACAAATAAATATTCACATCTGTAGCTCTCTAGTCTCCTCTCAATGGCCTCAGTCTTCTGTCTTGTACCTCTGCTGGTGCTAACCTATTTACAATCTTTGAGATGAGAACATTTTGCTCAAGTCTTTGTCTTATTCTCATCCCTTCACTTTTATCAGTACTCTTTACATATGAAGTGCTGAAATAAAGATTGGTAATAGTAACTAATGACTTCTATTTAACACAACCTGCTACATCATGGGGCTTATTTTGAGATGAAAACTTTGGAGAGTACAGAAGGTTCGCAACTATAAAAGATTATCATAATGTACAGCAAGAGCAAAGGAATTAAGAAAAGAAGATTTGGAATCCAACTGGCAACTTCCTTTCATCACACTCCCTTCAATACCATATGAAATATAAAGTTGTTGAGTTATTTGACTTTCATAAGACCAGTTTCTGTAAAACAGAGGTAGTTATAATCATTTTCACAATACTTTCATTAATATTAGATAAAATTACACAAAAAATAAAGTGCTGATCATCATGCCTAGCAAAATATACACAAAGCAAATAAGTTACTATTATTGCTATTAATGCTGTCACAGCATAAGTTGAAGTTTCTCCTAAAATGACAATAAAAACATTTCGATTGGTCTGTATTTCCATATATTTAGACACATAGCAGCACCCATTTGTGTCCCCTAATCAGTAAATCTAAGAAATAAGGTTTTTTTAAAAGGAGAATAACCACCACACTTCCTCAGAAAAGGTAAAGAAGTCAAGTAATTTATCAAGGTCACCCAGCTTGAATTCTGAAATCAAGTGCTGAGATGCCTACTCCTCCAGGACACCCACCTTATTTGTGGTCTGCGTTTGGACTTTGAAGATGGATCAGAAGCTCCAAAGTGATTCTATCACTCTATCCTCTGAAGGAAGATTCATGAACTCAGTCCCATGTTGATGAAACCCTTCATAACCATACTTCAAAGAACAGGAAGTCTGTTGTATAAACTAGTTGTTCCCTTCAACCTCTAAGGGTCTCCTTTTCATACTGGTGGTTTTCTAAGGCAAAAATATTCTGATTTCATGCTGAATTGTGTTTTCAAGTAAGTTGATAAAAAGCAAAGTGGTCCTTTAAGCTAAGAGTAAATTGTCAAGTAAGGACAACCTAAAAAATCTATAGTACCTAAATTGTGGGGGTAGAGCCCAGAAACAAAGACCAGTTGTGGGAATAAGGTGGGGCCAGACAGGGAAGATGGATGTTGTAGGTGGACCACTTCTTCATCTGCCCTTGACTCAGGTCTCAGTCACAGGACATGCGTTGGTCATAAGGATATTAGCAAACATAATGAGAAACACTAAGACTTGCTTTCACTCTTGCTCCTCTGCCCTTACCTTTGTGCTCTGACCAGACTGCACGAGGATGAGACACATGAACCAGAATTAAATTGTCCCCAATTATCTCAAGCAATCTTAGACCAGCTAACATCGAATTGATCCCTTGACACACAGAGACTCACACAGAGAGAGCATGGGCAAGAAATGCAGAACCACCAGGCCCACCTGGAGCTGACCACGGACAAATGAACTGAGTGAGTCTGCCTAACATCAGAATAACCACTGAGTCAGCCTACTCTTAAGATAAAGACATTGTTTAAGCCACTGAGATTTCAGGTGATTTCTTTGCAGCATTACTGTGGTAATACATAACTGATATACTAGGAACCAAGTGGGAAGAACAGAAGAAAAGTCATACTTAAATTATTTTCAAGACCTTTTGATTGGGGACCTCATAAGTAGAAGCTCCTTCTGCATAATTGCCCTGGATTCCAATCCCCTGGAATAGATGACTGAAAAGCTCTAATATTAATGATCTAATCCTGGAAGTCCTGAAATAAATAATGCAATTACTTTTTTTAAAACTCTTGTTTCTTAGGTTAAGCACAATGCTTTATTATAACATATTTAATGATGGGTTTCACAGTAGCACTATCAAATAGAGAACTGGCTGTTTCTTTGGTGAATGTCAAGGGTTAGTATTTTTAGTGCCCCACCCCCATCTCATGTTGGGCATATTAATTTCTCTAGAGAGGAAAACTCCATTTTCTTGCTGAGATACTTAAGAGTTCTGGGAGACATGCAGAGGCCAGAGGTTGAGGGTCTTGTGCATCAACATGTAGATTTTAACTTAGCCCTCTTATTTCCTTTATAACATTTCAGCATTGCCCTCCTCTGGGTCCACTGTCCTATGTGCAAAGTGCCCCTAGTTCGGCTATCTGAAGAAAGCACCCCATGCCCCAGCAAAGTTGGTGATGGGGTGGGGTGTTTACTTATTTACACTAAGTGAGTGATTTATTGGGTAACCTAACTGCTCCTTTTGCTGGCTTCAAAAAATCAGGAAGCCTCTATTTTCAGTCCTTCTCCTTCCAGTAACATGGAATCTCCAGGCTCCCTGGAACTTACCAGGGTCACAGACTCAGTCACTTCAAGTAAGTTCAGCCTTTTCCTCTCTACTAAGTTAATTCTTAACTATCCAGCCACTTTCCACCTTCCAAAATGCTGACATTTTTCATCTGGTGCCAACGTCTACCCTCTTTATCCTTATGACATTTTATTCCTCTTTTGTTGTCTTAGGGGTGTTTATTCAATTGGGGGAAAAAAAAAAAAACCTATGCAATCAATCTGCTATCCATTATTAAAAGGTCTTCTCCTTTATTTTTCAATAGCCACAATTTCCTCAAAAACTTCTTCGTGTCTTTCTAAAACTAGATAATTAGTCTTGTAGTCAGAAAATCGCAACTCCATAAGCTCTGGGTACAGGAAATATTCTGTAATCCTAAATGACACAGAGGAGTTTTCCTACTTTCCTAAATAAAATTTAAGGGTCAGGAAAATTTCAGTTTGATAATAAGTTCAATTCAACTATACCAAAGCATTTTACAGATAAGCATGCTCAATGCATTCCTCTGCTTTCTCCAGTAAGCTCTGGGACTTCCCAAATGCTCTTTAAGAATAGAGAATACCACTAAGATGTTGTTAGGATTTTCTCAGACTCTTAAAGATATCATAGCAATATTGATGAGTGACAGCAATATCATACTTTCAATTAAGAGACCCCAAAGTCTTCAAGTCTACAGAGCAATGGGCAGACCCTATACACATATGCATACACACACACACACACACACACACACACACCTTTTAAAAAGGCTTCATATCTAGGGTAACACGCTGATAGCTGACAACTCTCACTCATCCTGTTTCTGGATAATTACATGTTCCCCACTGCTCAACCTGTGTTACTGTCTCCTGTGTGAATGAGAGGATGACTTGAAGTTTTTTTGCATATTTCAGTAGCACCCATCGCATTGGAGAGGAAATAAAGACAATTCATTGAAATTCATCAGCACAGGATAGTGTTGTGAGTTACTGAAACAACTAGTCCACAGGTGGTGCTGTTCTCAGTGGTCTGATTTAGGATAAATGTTTCAGGAGCTCTTTCTAGCTTAAAACAAGAGTAATAATAGGACCATGTCAGTGCCACAGTCAAAACCTCAAGCAATTGTGATAGTACTGTAAACTCTGTGAGGATTCAATACACTTTTGGTAACCAATAAATATCTCTAAGCAGCCCACATAAGAAACCCTTAGATGTGACTACAAGCTTTTGTCCATTCTTTTCTTTTTTTCCTAGAATATCATTTCTCCTTCTTTCCCTAGAAAAATTCTGACAATTTATTTTCAATGTTTCAATAGTTTACATTACTCTATAAGTTTAAGGAGAACAGATTCATACCTCAGTCAATGTGTATTTCATACGACGCTAAACGCCAGAGTTTAAGTGCCAAAAACAACAATCGTTTTCACTATTTCAACCCTAGGCTCCCTTTCTCCCCACTCCCCTGCCTCTGGTAACCATATTCTTGAACTCAGAAACCAGAGAGTTCTGTGTGCTTTGTTAACTGGTATGGCTATTTTTAAATCCAAGTTAAGTTCCATCTACCAAATCAAATCTTAAGTAACTTTCCACATTTTGTATGCCTACGGAACTTCCTCCATTCATTTATTAAACATCCCCCAATTTACTGCTAACTTATCTGTTCCAATGTCTTTCTACCCCAGACCATGAGTCAGGGAGCAGAGTCTGGGAAGGAAGAGTTAGAGAGAGGGTAACTTTTCTGGATCACATTGGCCCTTAAATGAAGTTTAGGTCTGCCAATTATCTGCTCTCCTTATATGTCAATATCATTATCTTATTTGGAAAATAAGGATAATAAGAGAAGCTATATCATAAGGAGCTGTAAAAATAAGTGTTATAAAGTATACACATTGCCTAACATATAAGCTAGCATCAGCAAAAATTCTCTAGTGTTATTATTACTGTTTTCAAAAGTAGGGATTATGTGTTATTCATTTGTTTATCTACTATAGTACAATGCCTGATACACAGAAAACACCCAATACATTTTAAATGAATAAATGAACAAATGAATAATCCCATAAAAGTCATTTTTTTTACAATGAAAGTAAATAGAGTCTTAAATGTCTTTTTTATGTAACTGAACTATGCATGGATGTAGAATGTCCAAATTATTCCACTAAGCCAGAGATCTTATAAGTGGTCACTTTATTTTTCACTGTAGATACCTATCCTAGCAACTATAGCTTTGCCGGCAATTTTTGAAGACACGGAATGTAGTGCATGCAAGAGGCATCAAAGAGACTCATGAAAATTTCAATGTGACATCACTCAACTTCTCTGAACTTCAAATGCAATCATCTTTAAAACGGAATGACTAGGAATTACACCTGCCCCTTTCTAGGGATGATGGATGAACATATGATTTATATGAAAGTATTTTGCAAACTTGTGAGACCTATGCAAATGCTTATGTCTCTGTGTTGTTTATTTGATTGACTGTTTATTTGTAGTAGCTTATTTCTTGGCACCACCTGAAAATTCCCATCCAAATTCACTAATATTCACATTCCTTCAAATACATCTAACAGATTGATTCAAGGCCACCAACAAAATCTGTTGCTGTTTTGGTGCATAATAGAGCTTTGCGATTTTCTGTAGTAAAACCCAAGAGGGCCAATAAAATGCTTTCATTGATTGCAGTGTCAGTTTTAGATGCTGCAATGGCTCTGAACAAGAGTCATCTTTTAGCACTCTGCTGTGGATTTACTTTTTATGGTCCTGGGATCTAGTGGGTAAATACTGCTTCTACATTAACACTAACCTGAAGAGACAAACCTCTCCAGAGAACCATCTCATCTTTATCCTTTTCCAACCCGGGGGCCATAAATCCTATCAGCCTGCAGAGAGGAGGCATCCTAAAGATTACAGCAGCACATAGGTGCTCTTTGAGTGAACCAATTTAATAAAAATTAAAGTTCAAAGTCACTGGGTAATCGAAGACATTCATTACACCTGCACTGAGCTAGTCAGGGCTGATGAGCCAAATAGGCATTAGTCCAGAAACAGTCTGGAAAAAGCAAATACTTCTAAGATTCGCCTTGTCTCCCCCTAGGGGTGTTAGTATTGTGGGATATAAATAATATTTTAAATACATGTGACCTGGAAAGCACTGGAGGTCTTCAAAAAAGAAAAAAAAAAATGCCCAACTCTCCATTGGTAGATGGCATATTTACAATTCATGCACTAAAAAATTGAGTACAGATTACAAATCTTATGGCAACCTATCTGAACTAAGAACAAATGATATCACTAAGTCAGGCAACAATAAATCAGATCCTGATTTTTTAAAAAGTAACAAAAAACAAAAAGGCAACAAAAAGGCACTCCTAGCCGAAAGTGTTGTTCATAAAAACAGAAAGCTTCAAAAAAAAAAAAAAAATCCATGCTCATAATTGGGAACCTGGAAAATTAAAGATGATAAAACATTCAAAAAGCGGAATTATTAGGCAACTGTTAAGAAGAATGAGGCAATCCTGTATGTGTTCATAGAAATATTTCCAAAATACAGTAAATACATAGCTAAATGAAAAACACTGCCTAAAATTAGATGATTTTATGTGATTTATAAAAATCAATCCTTGTTTATATTGAATTATATATGTCTCAGCAACAATTCTGATTTATGGGAAAAAACAAACTGTTAACAGTGATTATCTGTAGAAAGAGGGATTGAGGAATGGTATATGAAAATACCAAATAAAATTAATTATTTAAAAATACAGTATTGCAAGTATACACAGCTTTATCATAGATGTCAAGAAACACAGGGAAGGGTTCTTGAATTCGAATGAAAATGAGACAGGGAAGCCCAACAAAGCTATCCAAAAGGGAAACAGTTGAAGGGAGAGCCAGCATTAGACTGAGGGGAGAAGAGAGAAAAACACAAAGTTAAGAAAGATGCATCTTTGAAGAACTAGTCAACTCTCAGATCAAGCAGGTCTATGTCACTCTGAGCAAAGAGAAGGGCTCAACTGGAAACTAGTGACTTCCAAATTCCACAAATAACTAGAACATGGGCTGTTTTCAGTTGTAGGCCACCCATGTTATACAGTTTTAGAAACTACTATATATTTCTGTCTGAAGAAACACAGTCATGGGTGGACCTAAAGACAAAAAAGATCCACCATCGCCGTCATGGCCACCATAGCTCCCTACTCTACGTTAATTTCCATAAATAAACTCAAAATGGATTAATTCCCTTATTGTATTATGCCCAATTTTCTTTGTAACTCCTAAACTTTCTAAAAATTTTCCCCAAACTCTTTACCAATATTGAATGTAGCATACCCTAAGTTCTTCAAAGTGTCAAAGGCTGACCATAGCATTAAACTATTGGAAAAGGAACACTTGATAATAAGCAAAACTTGTTTTGTAGAATCTCTTATTACTAAAGTTAAAGATTTTTTAAAAAGAAGTTGTTAAAGTCTATTTTCCAAAATTCTTTCTTGGAGTAATATATTTTCTAGAAGACAAAGAATTGGTTTCTGGAGGCAGATAAAGAGAAATGGATTCTTTTTCCTTTCATTTATTTGTGTGTGTATATGCGTGTGTGTGTGTGTGTGTGTGTGTGTATGTGTGTGTGTGTAGTGCATCCAAGCTAATTTTTAAAGTAAGTGAAAGTCTGGCTTTTAAACATCTATACAAATCTTTTTGCAGTCATCCGCAGTTAAGAAGTGAATTGAGGGAATATTGAAATTAGGAGGCACGATTAGTTTAAGGTCCAATCTGATCCATGACACAAGTGTTTCCATTTCAATTTTAATGCTTTGAGAGTTGATAAACTTGATGGCAAAGTATTTCAATTTACCGCAAACTGGAATGCTTGATAGAAAAGGCTATAAACATTTTTTTAAGCCTTACAGTAGGAATATATGTGTTTGTTGCTCTATCAGATAATTATTTTCTATGTTTCCCCTGCCAGTCTCTGACATCCATCTCTCTGATCATGTTGATATTCTATATTTACGGTTCCACTCTCAAAGTCAATTTACTTCATGGACTTTATTGTCACAGACATAGGCACTCATCTTTGAGAGGGTGTTTTCGAAGGGAGGCATCCCATGGTAACTGATGGGAAAAAACATTCACATATTTGTATCAATTGCTGTTTTCCTCTGACAATTGCAAAATATTTTAGAAAACAGAACTGCTTTTATGGATGGACTCTATGTTAAAACAGGCCATTTTACCATATCATTGAAATTGAGTCTCTTACTATAATTAACATTATGGAATACACACAAATCATATATTGCAAAGCTCTATATGTATTATTTTATCAACTGAATAAGTATTTAGAGAATGCCTATTCTGTGACAAGCATTATTATAGACAATGGAGATTTGACAGTGAACATGTTTTAGTGTCTGAGTTCATGGAATTTACAGGAGAGATAAGGGGAAGCTGGCAAGTCAAGCAGTTATGACACAATGTCACAAGGACTCTAGGGAGAAGGTGTTCAGTGCTCTGGAAGCTCTTGGACAAGATATTTCTTCTGGATGTATTATCAGTGAATGTTTCTGCACAGCTGCCATGGCCAAGGTGAGACCTGAAAGAGGGTAACTAAAGTGATGAGCTGAAAGAGATAAGAGATTGAGAAAAGAAAGAACAGTGTTCCTGCAAGAATTTATTCCATACCCAGAAGTGGGAGAACATGTGACATGTAATTCAGCGTGGCTTTAGCAGGGACTATAAGGTGGGAAGATGAAGGAAGTGGGGAAGGATAGAAAGGTCTTTGAATACTGTTGATGGGTTTAGGACTATACCTGAAGGTAACGAGCACTACTGTAGTGGAAGAGGGTAAAAAGAATACTATGTAGGCTGTGTGTGTGCGTATGCACATGTGTGTGTGTGTGTGTGTGTGTGTGTGTAGCATAATCACTATCATTTTTCATTCAAGTAATCAGAGAGCTCTGTTCTATCAAATTCTGCAATCACATTAACAGTCCACAAAGACAGTCTTTTTTATAAGAGCTTAAAAGTTTATTTGACTGGTCACTACAATCGCCTGGTAAATGCAAATATTAGATTGCTTCATCAATGGAAATTAAACATGCACATTGACTTTCAGGCTGCTTAGAAAACACCAGCTGGAGTCTGGGGTCCTATTTAGTTAATGTAGGAGACGGGAGACAGACACTGAGAAGATAACGTTGTCTCCTGACACCAGTACTCCATAAAACACTTCCAAATTTCAACCTATGGAAAGAATCTGACTCTAGATACAGGTAAGAAATAAAAGTCACACCGAACTTGCTTGTCACTAATGTGTAAACACAAATTGGAGCATTAGCCCAGTATCCTGAATTCCCAAACACAGCTGGTTTTATTTCAATGGTAAGTGAGGCCTTACAGAAGATACTGCATGGGAACATAACTGTAAAGTATGTGGGAGGTACCCACAACTGTAAGTGAAAGGTACGACTACTACAGAATCTGGAAGCAGGTGGAGCAGAGACTGACGCACTGTGCTGCAGGTAAAGTGACATCTCTCTTGTTATACTTTGCATGGTGTTTGAGAATAACTGTCAGCATTCTAATCTCTATTCATGATATATCAAAAAGAAAGTAAAGTCAATTACTAACAGAGTAATGATTTACTTAAAATGTAGATTTGATGAAGCTCTGTCAGCAGTGGTCATCTGGGAGATGTGGAATGTCAAATACAGAGGCTTGTAGATACTTAAAAAAAAGAAGTAGGCAAAAGAGCAGTCATACAAAAGCAAAAGAAGAAATGGACAGACTCAGAAACCAAATAAGTAATCATAATGTGAGAATCTAGCAAAAAAGCCTTCTTTGACCAAAACAGAATATTAAAAAAACAGTAATAGAAAGGTTCTTGGTCTTCGCAGTGATTATGTAGATGTTAATCTTTATCAGCAAGGCTTGATTTACCACACTGTCCTAGACCCATGGTCTCAAAGTACTCCAAAAATGCAAATCTTTTCTTTGGTTCATGAGCAAATGGGACACTTTTCCAATACTCTTATTTTTAAATATAACTAAAGATGACTTATTAATCATCATTGACATCATTAATCATCTACTGGAAATAATTGTGGATTCTTAAAATGTGACATTAATAAAAAATTAACTATTAGCAATTAGAGGCTGGGGTTACAAATTACATTGCAAATTATAAAGCTCCTGCTGTGCCCATGTAGTCACAGAGCACTGAAAGTAACACGTGACACACTGTAAAAGTGAATTATGCTGCTCATGTGGCAAAATATTTGCTGAGTGCTTCCGATGTGCCAACCACAGTGCGTAATACAGGTGATCAATGGTAAACCAGCATTGCTTAGTCTCAACCTTCATCAAGTATATAATCTGTGGGGAGAATATTTCAGTGTTGTCTGTTATTATTTTAACTGGTTTATTCTTGATTTTAATTAACATTAAATACTAACATTTAAATACTGTTAAATTTCGGAGAATATTTCAGTGTTGTCTGTTAACTGATTTATTCTTGATTTTAATTAACATTAAATATTAACATTTAAATACTGTTAAATTTCTTTATTATCAATTTATGTCACTGTGTACTGATACAGTACAGTGATATTAGATAGTACCGTGAAATTTTAACAGAGACTGATGTTTTGATTTTAAAATAGTAGACTAATTAGGGGTCAAATATAAATCACTCAGACTCGTTATTCTAAAATCTATTCTAAAATCTACATAATCTACCCATCCCAGCCCTTGCTCAATGTGATGATAAAGTAAAATATATTCTTTTCACTAAGTTGTTTTCCACTGAAGAATAGCAATGAGTGGAAGAGCAATGAAAACCTGTACACTTCGAAATCGTCCAAAATATTTGAGAGTGACCACATAATGGTGAAAGTTATCAGGTTCTCGCAACAGATGTGTCATGCCCAGAGGTCCTAAATCATCAGTGGGATTCAGGATAGTGATTCCTAAATCTGTGTAGTCATCAGAATTATGGGTCATTTTATAAACATTCAAATTCAGGTGACCTACCATAAACCTACTAAGTCTGAATTTCTTGACAAAGCAGCCTAGAATATTCATATTTAACAAGCTACCCAGGTATTTCACAAAACATTTTAAGAAACACAGGGAGCAAAGTTCCTTACTGAGAGAGGAAATGTGAGCAATATGATTCCCTAATGGAATCCAACAATAGTGCTTCCCTCCCCAGCTTGTCATCTCCTCTCACGGATGCTGACACAAGACGGCTCTGATACTCAACTTAGTTCTCTGGTTGTTCTAAAACAGGACATGAAGGCCTACTGGTCTAGTTTTGCTTCTGCTGCTTGTGCTTTTGTGTCACATGCAACGAATCATTGCCAAGACCAAAGTCATGGAGTTTTTCTCCTACATTTTCTTCTAAGAGTGTTATAGTTTAGGCCTTAATTTAAGCTTATAACCCAATTGAGTTGATATTTGTGCATGGTATAAGATAAGGATCCAATTTCTTTTACACGTGGATTTCCAATTTTCCATAGACTATCTGTCGAAGAGACTTCAACACTGCGTATTCTCAGCACTCTTGCTGAAGATAAGTTAACTGTGTTTACAAGGTTTATATCTAGGATCTCTACTCTGTTCCATTGGCCTATATGTCTTTTATGGCAAGATCATACTGTTTGAATTACTGTGGCTTTATAACATATTTTGAATTCGAGAAGTATAATACCTCCAGTTTTGTTTTTGTTCCAGATTGTTTTAACTGTTCAGTCTTTTGAGAATTGTAAGAATTATAAGGATTATTTCTTCTATTTCTGTAAAAATATCATTCAATCTGTAGATACTTCAGAGGCAATACTGGCATTTTATCAATATTGTCCTCCAACTCATTAACATGAATGTCTTCATTTATTTGCATCTTTAAATTTTTCATCAGTATGGTAGTTTTCAGTGTACACATATTTCACTTTCTTAACAGCTAAGTTTATTACCAAATATTTTATTATTCTTGATGCTACTGTGAAAGGGATTGCTTCTTTTTTCCTTTTTTGGATGGTTCACTGTGTATAGAAACACAACTTATTGCTTATGTTGAGTCTTATGTCCTACAACTTTACTGAATCCATTTATTACTTCTAACAGGTTTTAGGGTGGAACTTTTTAGAGTTTTCTGCATATACTAGCGTTGGAAAAACTGGATAACCCCATATCAAAGAATGAAATGTACCCTTATTGTATCACTTAATTAAATTAAATATTTCAATGTAAAACCTGAAACTATAAAATTCCTATAATAAAACATTGGGGGAAAGCTTCATGGTTTTGGTCTTGGAAATAATTTCTCGCAATAAAGCCTAGGCAACAAAAACAAAAATAGACTAGTAGGCTAACATCAAATTAAAATGCTTTTGCACAGCAAAGGAAACAATCCACACAGTGACAAGGACAATATATAGAATGGGAGACAATATTTGCAAATCATATATTTTGAAACAAGATTAATATAAAAAAAAAAACCCTAAGTAACCACAACTAAAGAGCAAAAAACTTAACAGAGTAGTAGGCAAAGAACTTGATTAAATATTTCTTCTAAGAAGACATACAAATGGTAAACAGGTATTTTAAAAGATATTTACTATCACTAATAATCGGAGGAATGCAAATAAAAACCATAATGATATATAATCTTACACCTATTAGTATGATTGGGATGATTAACTACCAAAAATAATAAATGTTAATGAGGATGTGAGAAATCAGTACCATTGTACACAGTTGATAGGAATGTAAAATGGTGTAGTCACTATGGAAAACAAAAGGGAGGTTCCTCAAAAAACAGAATGGCCATATAAGCCAGACATCCCATTTTTGGATATATATAATTGAAATTAGGATCTCAAAAGAGATAGCTATATACTCTCACATTCACTGCAGCATTATTCACAAAAACCATAATATGGAAATGATCTAAGTGTCCACTGATGGATGAATGAATAAAGGGAAAATACACACACACACACACACACACACACACACACACACACACACAAATGGAATGTCAATCAGCTTTAAAAAGAAGAGCATCCTGCCATATGTGACAGCATAGACCTGTAGAACATTATGCTAAGTGAAATACATCAGTCGTGGAAGGATAAATATTGCATGATTCTACTTACATAGAACATCTAAAATAGTCAAACTCATAGCAGTAGAGAATAAAAGTGTAGTTACCAGGGCCTGGGAGTCAGGGAAGATGGAAAATTGCTATTTAATAGGTATAAAGTTTCAATTATACAAGCTGAATAAGTCCTAGTGATCTGCTCTACAACTTTGAGCCTAATTAACAATATTGCACTGTGCACATAAAACTTTGTTGAGAGGGTAGAGCTCACGACACGTATTCTTACCAAGATAAATTAAAATGAACGTGCTTGAATAAGAAAGGAAAACAAAGTACCATATAATGTGTGTCCTGCTAGCATGATTCCTCCAGGTCCATCCATGTTACCACTAATATATGGCATATAGAGATAGCAGGTAAAGGAATGAATGAAATTAAACAAAAGTATTCTTTTGTTTAAATGAACTAAATTAAACAGCAGACTTTTAGCCATAAAAAAGCAAATAAGTGGGTTCAGGAAGAGATGAGGGAAGGGACTGGGCAAGTTGGGTAAAGGGGATTAATTGTATAGTGAAGGAAAAAAGGAAATAATGGTAACCTTACTGTATTATAGACATATGTAAATTTACTACCATGCATACACCTTAAACCTAGTTAATGTTATAATGCAATAGCCCTTTAATAAAATCAATTAAAAAATAAATAAAGGCAGAATATAGAATACTTTGCCCAGAGAACTAGTTAGATACTATTTCCTTTTTATGGTAATATATTACCATGCTAGTTTTATGGCTCAACCTCCTATGAATGATCTACAAAAAATGAGTAAAGGGCAATTATTTCTGGGAGCAGATTTACTTTTTCATTTAATTACTAATATTAGTGAGTGTGTTCTAAGCTAGCATGATGCTAGATACTGGATTTAAATTGCAAGCAAAATCAGACATGATCCCTTCTCTCAGATGGGAAAGACAACCACTGATCAAATATTCATATGAATAAATATGTATAATTATACAGTAATAGAAACTAGTCATAAAAGGAATACAACTTTAGGAATACAATTCCCGGAGGCTACATTAAAAAAAAAAAACAAGCTACTACACTGAGGTCAGGAAGTCCTACCTGATTAAGTTTCTCTTAAACTGAAATCAAAAGGATGAGGAAGAAGCAACCAGCGAAAGGAGAGAAGCAGGAGAGAAGGCCAGATAGAGAGAATATTGACTACGAAGGCTCAGGAATAAGAAAGCATCAAATGCCGAAGGCCTCTGATATGCTGAGAGTGAGAAAGAGAGAGAGAGAGAGAGAGAAGGAGAGAGAGAGAGAGAGAGAGAGAGAGAGAGAGAGAGAGACCTAAAATATGGGTCACTCCTCTAAGTGATACAAAATTAGTCATTTCAGATCCCTTGTTCAGATACAATAAAGCAAGGGCCTTTGTCTAAATGACTGCAAATAAACCTCATGAGTTCAAAAGATTTTTTGAAAAATGTTGGGTCTGTTGCTGGTGAAACTGATGGAAACTCAGCTCATAACAGTCTAAGAGGAAAATAGAAACATTCTGATTTCACAGCAGTTAAAAAAAGGAGGGGGTGATTTTAGGTTTGGGTGGGTTCAGGGACTTAAATTTTGTCATGAGGAACTGGTCTCACAAACCATTCACTATTTGTTTATCTATAGTAGGAGGTTTTCCTTTCATGGTGGCAAGGGAGCTATCATTCTGCGACACTTACCCATGCTCTCAATACACATCTTTCCCAAAGGCTGGAGAAAGTTTTAGGACTTATTCTGATTGAATCGGTTCACACATGGTGTCCGCAATACAAACACAATTCCCAGGAGAATGGTCGCTCCAGGGTTGACAATCCAACTATGGATATTGAGGGTTGTTCCCACAAAGACTAAGGAAATGGTCATTCTCCATCAGGACACTTATATCCCCAAACAGAAATGGACACTTGGCAGGCAGATAGAACAAGGTGACATTCTCTTCTGCATCATATCAACTGCTTGATTACCATGTCAGTGAAGAGCAGAACATTTTTTTAGGTGAAAGGCAAGGTGTTAAGCCTACTCAAAAACTCAGGCTAATAAAACTGTTTACAGAATTATTCTTATGCCTTGGCAGTGATCGTACGTGATATAATCGCACATGATTTATATTGCTCCTACCTTTTCCCCTTCTTTATCAGCAAAGACATTTTGTGATTTACCATACATTTAAAAAATAAAATGAAGCAGGATTTTTACCTCACTAATTAGGTGCGATATACAGCTAATTGTGTAGCAAGGACAAGTTAAGAGCAGAATAAAGAGAAGGCTTTTCAATACATGTATTATTCTTTTTTCCTCTGAGAAGACAGGCTTGAAACTGAATTTTAAACACATCAGCACTAGTGAAACAAATTAATAATGGCTCAGACACAGAGGTGTTGCATATTATTCATGCTCTTGAAATTATTAATGTAACACTGAGCCATTATTACCACATATTGCCATCAGAGTAATTAACACATCTTATCTAATAGAATAAGGCCGTCAAATCAAACTAAGAAGTAATTAAGTTACATAAGCATATAGCTGAGGCAGAAAGATGCATATCAAGTGAATTAAAGAATTGCAGCTCACCTAGGTGGTTCTGAATAGCCAAGCATGTTAATTTGTTGTTTACTGCCCTGTTTACCACTGATAAGTCACTTCACTATATCATGCCTAAATTTTTGTGTATTAAGAAGAGATTAACATGATTACCAAGCTCTAGTGTTCATAAGAATTAGGTAGAGAATTTCTGAAAAATTTGTTTTATACATAAAATGCCTATAATCTACTTATAGTTTGATCCTGCTCCTTCCTGAACAAGCATGGGTAAGTGAAAAGCAAGGAAAGAGGAAAATGTTTTAAATTCAGCTTGCAAAAAAATTACATTCCATTCTGAAATGATTCCTAACATAAAACTCATGTACTATCATAGCAAATGAACAACACTGAAGAAATCATAAATGTGAGGAATGATTTATAATTTTAATGAGACTAAGAAAATGCTGTAATGTATACTTCTAAATGTCCCTTTCCTTTGTCTTCATATGTCACATAGTTGGGGACTAGTCAAAAATAATGCATAGTCATAAACTTAAAAAGCTGGCAATTGCAGAAAATTAGAAGCTGCTGATATCCTGAGAATTCTCAAAGTTTTGAGAATGGCTTTCAGAAACATAACCAGGTTACATTTATCAGTCTGTGAGATTTGATCAATATTCAGCCCGTTCTTATTCTGGCTAATAGGTCATGGGGCCTGATACTGCACAGACATACTATAAATGTAAAACAAAGAGTGGAGAGGGAAGGTATCGGTCCATTCTGAGCTAAAGGTTTCACTGCTTAGTAAAATGAAAAAGAAATAGACAAATAACAGCTTATAACATATTATTTATACTTTCTTATGTAAACTCACTGACAAAAATAATATAATCATTTTCAAAAACTCACTTATTACACTTTCAGTCAGAGCTTTCCTCAGATGCAACTGTGATATCTTAGTGACCATCAGAGCGACTTCTGGAGTAAAGTGATAACCGTTGCTCAAAGCAGAGTGACATGACTGCCACTGAAGTGCTTTGAGATACAGTACTATTGGGGTTAGCATCTGAGGTTACTAGAAATTTCAGCTTAAACCATGGCATGACAAAACTGTCAATAAAGCTGGAGAAAGGTTCCAGAGAAGGGAGCAGAAGAAGAGATATAAAGCCGAGCTTGTTCAGGGACTAGTGACACTTCACAAAATACATGCTGCTTAAACAGGCAAGCTCCGACACACTTCTCCAAATGCGCAATCTTGCCGGCATCCTCATCACAACACAGCTAACTCAGTTAACTTAATGTGTTGGAATGCTCTAACCACCTCAGGGACTTCAGGCAGAACTGGAAATAAAACTTTTACTTTAACTTTTAACATCTATTATCTAGGGATGCAGAGCAGTACACTTGGGGATGGTCTAGTTTTGTGATCCTAAGTTCTTTTCTCTGTCTCAGTTCCTGCATCTATAAAATGAAGACAAAATGTCAATTTACAAGTCAGAATCAAATGGCAAATGATATGCAACCCTTCTGGCCAGTGGGCACAAATCAGTGTATCATACATCGTAGCTACTATGATGTTTTATTATTCATTCGTTGACTTACTTCAATAAATATGTATTAGGTACCTACTATGCATCAGGAACTACACTTTACGACATGATTTCCATACTTTAGTTATTGGAATATTAACTATTATGCTAGACATTGCTTCGAATTACATTTAATATGATTTTCTTAAATTTTCTTTTAAATTGACTTATTTCAATACCTACACTGGCCTCTCTATAAACAGCGTGTCTGTGAAGTCACTGGTCTTATGTGTCAGGTTTTTTTTTCTAATACACATAAACATAAAAAAGTTTAAATTTTATAAATGTTTTCTAAATCTGTGAAATCATTGCAGTGGACACATTTCACTCTGGAGACTACAGTATAAAGATCATCTTTTGGTCCTACAAGAGATATTTCTTCTTTGCCAAGCAATTTTGTAAACACAGGGCAGGCGGAGAATCTTGAGAAGATGGACTGAGGGACCTGTTGTCAGGACAGGCCAATGACATGCATGGCCCGACAGAAAAGCCACCACAGGGAAACAGCTCTGAATGTGAGCGGGACTCACAAAACGGATGGGAGAGCTCAGACTTCCCCTCAATGAATCTTGGAGGCGCAAGGTAATGGAGTTATCTACTCTGTCAGAGCCTCTGCTGTGATGCCCCAAGAATCACATCCTAATGAAATACGTCCATACATTCCTTCATCTCCTGCCTGTCATCAGACATCCTCTTTTTGCATTATATGATAGCTGCACTGGCAAAGTCCAATGAAAAAGGCACCATCCACATCAAGCAAGTTAGATCAAAGTCTGTGGTAATATATACATAAAATCCTCCTTTAGTCCTTGGTGCAAAGAGAAAGCAATAAAGGTTGCAGCAGGTAGCTCAGGGATGTGCCTTTGATCCCTCTTTCAAGACTAGAAAGAGATTTGCTAGTATGGCCACTGTGAGAAGCCTCTTTCACCTACAATCTTCCCCACCCAGGGTTGAAAGGGAGTACTACAGTTAGGAGAATTCATCACAGTCAGAGAACTCTCATGACTTCCATTCTCAGCATGGTAGGAGAGCAAGTGGAAAGCATATTTCCCCCAGATTTTATTTGTTCACTCATTCAGGAAATATTTGTTGAGTATTAATATTTGTCAAGCATGGGGATGGACTCTGGGGAATGCAGATGAATAAAACCCCGTCCCTGCCCTCCTGGATTTCACAGTGTTGTAGGAAACATGCATGAGCAAAAAATACATATAATTACAAATCTGGGTGATGGACGCTGCAATAGAAATACAATGTACAGAGGCAGGGCAAGGAAGTCAGAGTGGAGGAACCAACCCTTAGCTCTGCCTTAAGAGATAAAAAGCCAGGAGGGGATAAGAGAGAAGAGAGGACAAGCAGGGATTTTAAGTTCTTCCTGGGGCAGGGAAGGAAAAAAGCGAGGGTGCACGCTTCATGAAAAAAGCAAGGAATGATGGTCCTGGTGGACTGAAGATCGGGCACAGTAGACATACATCCCAACGTTCCAGGTTCACATCCCTGGGCTGGGAAATAACAAAGATGAACACCTAGATAAAATAAAAATGTTTCTTCCTTCTCGTTCTCTCTCTCGCCTGCCTTCCTCCGTTCACCTTCATTCTTACCTACACCTTAAAATAAAAATAAATAAACAAGGGAAGAGGAATTGATGTCAAAATCAGCATGGTAACTCAAGCATGGTCGGTTGTTTGGTTAAATGGAGAGGCTGAAGCCAGCTCATACAGTGTGTGTATGAGGAGAAATGGGAGACGGTTTAAAAAAAATAAAAAAGTCATTCTTAATGATAAAATTTATGCTATTAATTTCTTTAGTTGTGTTTCACTTTTTTTAGTGTTGTTCAAGTCTCAATGAGTGACTTCAACAGAATTTTTCCTTCCTGGGGAATTCACTTGTATTCTTTAATACCCATATGTTGAAGACTTAGTTGCCAACACCAAATGAAATTGGAAAGGTATATGAACTTACATACAAAAGATTTTAAAAATGAAAAAAAGTGAATAAACAGATTTCAATAAGCACATACCCTGCCTCTAGAAGCACAGAGTACAGAAAGAAAGAAACAGATTCCTCTCAGTGAGTAACTTCTTGCCAGGTGCCTCTCAGCTTGTTGGATACTCCATTGTAAAGTTTTCTTAACTGAACTTGACTTTACCAATGCACCCACAGGCTCTATTTCCCTCTGCAAAAATTTCAGATTGATGCCAAAGGCAGTGCTGAGTACTTAAGAGCTAGCAAGCCCCAGGCACTTCTGGCCACACCTGTTGCTTTGTTTGCTTACCAAGAATCAGTGATGTATTTTTTAACCACTAACTAGTTAGTCAATTTTATGTCTGTTATAATGACCTAGTTTCTTTTAAAATTATACAAACTAGTAAAATATAAGAACAAAAAGAGTTGATTCAATAAAAACTTACACTTTTTGGAAAGGCACCGTAAAAGGGACTTTCCAACACAGAAAATCTCACGTTATCACCTGCTATAAATTTATAAGAATTAACAACTAGATGATAGGTATGGTTTATCAAAGAAAGTTAAAAGCTAGTTGGTATAGCCATCCTTAAGAAATGATCTTATTAAATTACTATAAAAATGTATATTTTAAGTAAAAATAAAATATTAAGATGTACATAGTTCATTGACGAGTTTTAACTTTTTGAATAGCGCCCCCCCAGTGGTCATATCTAGTGGGGTTTAATAGAGACAGACCTCTTTTAATAGCGTAATTAGAGTTAGGTTTCAATATCGACAACCTGTACGCTATGTGAACAGGTTACTTTAAACTTTTATCTCTTAGATCCCTCACATACTAAATTGGGAACTAAGACTACCTAACTTACAGAACGACTGTGAGAAATGTATCTGCCAATGAGTCTGAAAACTTAGCTTAGCACATAGCACTTAACAAATGTTATTTTCATTGTCATTATCATCATTATATTTGGGGCTGAGTTATGAAGAACTTCTATTTCTATTTTATATACTTCTCCATCATTGGCATTTTTACAATAAGCAGTATATAATTTATGCTTGGTAAAAATAAAGATCTTTATACTTTGGAAATCGGGGGGGAAAAGAAAAATCTCTTTAAATAGATAAACAAAAATGTTTGTAGTAGATTAGGAAAATGTTTTAAAAGGAGGAAAAGTAGAGAACATAGCAGATTTCCTAGTTTTTCACAGTTGAATTTGGCCAGGGATGATGGCTCCCAATGGGATTAACTGAAGGAAAAGTTCGGGAGGATGTTTAGATGAAACTCTCACGTCCCTCAATCAACTACATCATGTTAGACCATTAGCATTGCTGGCTCTCACAAAACATGGGACTGCTTCCTGTGGCATTTCATGGCATGCAAATGCTTGAGTATTTTAAATATCTTTGAATATTAGAAACCCAGAAAGACAACCCAAAAAGCAGAACAATGAGTCTAATAAACAACAGTATCTGGATCTTTCCATTGGCCACAAGGGCCATCCTGGTCTTCAGAACATATTCATGCAAGAGCACCTGTGAGCTCATCAGAGCTCTCTACTGAAGACTGGTAGGACAAAGTCCGAGCAGGAAGGTAAGCTGGAGGAATGTATATAGACAAAGAGATGTGGTTTGGACCTTTTTATTAACACATCAATTTTCAACATGAAATTTCCAGTGTTTAAATGTCCTATCTAGTTTACATTTTTTTTTTGGGGGGGGGTGTGCGCACGTGTGTGTGTGCACATGTGTGTGCATGCTCAGGCACATGTGTTAACAGTAACAAAAAAGCTTTGAGTATTCAAATAAAACAATAGCTTCTCTATTTTTTTTTTTAAATGCGACTAAATGAGGAACATAGCCAGATTTCTGTCACACATAATTCTGATATCCTTCCATCCTCCAGCCCTCCTACTGCCTGGCCCTCATAAAAAAGTCCCTAACATGATACCAGCTCCATGGTCAACAAATATGGGCACAGGGCACTCTCTGAGTTTGCAGGGCAGTCTTCAAAAAAATTTCAGGTCTAGTTTTGAGACAGTGCTGCTTGTCCAACCTCCCCTAAGCCAGAGTAGAATGCATACTTAGGCATTTTTCTACCAAGCATTTAGATTCCAAAATCAGCAAAATGATACAGCCTAAAACCATACACTAGAAATTTCCTCTGCCAGATTCTCATTAATCCCAAGACAGTCATGGTTTACCTCAACTTGCTGTGGATGAGCAACCCCATTCCAAGGGTACATGTCTCCCAGTCACCACCACACACACTCACACAGAGACAAAGGACTTCTATGACCTCCCAAATTACCACCAGGTGCTTTGGGGTCTGACTATCGTATTTTATTAATCACCTGAACTAATTAACCAACTTACTAATTATCATATTTCTTTTGTCCTAAGTGAAATGAAAGCGAGAGGGAAATTACTCAGGTAACTCCAGTCTCTCCTGTGATTTTTATAAATGGGTGTTTAACTACATAGTGCCAGATACTACACTTTCTGAGTTGATATCCACGATTTACCACTACACGGTCTTAAACAAATTAAATGAGCTCTTTAAATCTTGGTTTCTGGTATGTCAGATGCAGGAATAATAATAGCATCTATCGTAATGACAAAAAAAGGAAATACACGTTACACAATAATTCCAGAGCCCCTTTTTAAAATTATTGGTATTATTCCTTTGTTGGCAATGTTACATTCATTTTTGAACACTGACACTGGATCTCAATCTGTATTTTATACCACACCTTCCACCAGATTCAGTGTCCTCCAGAGCCCTTTTAATGTGAAACTATTCGACAATGCCTGGCACACTGAGGACTCAAGAAATATTTACTCCTAAGACCACCACCTCCACCACCATCACCATCACTACTATGACCACCACCACCAACACTGCCACTATCTCCACCACCACCACCTCCTCCTCCTCCACCTCCACCACCACCACCATTACTATTATGACTACTAACACCACCACTACAACTGCTGCTACTACTGAGAGACAAAAAAATATTTCTGGAGGCTCTGAATATTCCACACTGACTATCCACACAGATCACATTTATCACTCATGTTTTCAGTTAGCTACTAGAAGGACATTGTCATTATAAAGAAGACAGTCACTCCTTGATTTCCTAGCAGTGGAAAGCAGTACTATTTATAAAATTTAACTACACCTTGGGTGCCATTAAATTAAACTAAAAGCACTCATAAATCTGAAGTAGTTGCTCCTGTTATAATTAAAAACAAAATAAAACTGCATCCACAGTTTAAAAAATCTGATCAACTCTCAAGTAACAAAACATACAGAGGTTTAGTATTTCTATGCGCAATTACAGGTGACAATCTAAGGCTGATTCATGCAACAGAGGCCTCAAGACCATCATTGTAAAACTAGTCATTTAGAATTAAGACACTACAAATAGACTGTTTGGCAGAAGAAGTCTATTGGTGAAAGTCAAGATTTTATGAATGGTTAGTGTAGCAGCAGATGGATGCTATGTGGATCTGACCTATTAATGCTAATGTGTTTTTTATGTTAGGATAGTTAATATTTCTGCTTTTTGTTTTCTGCTGATCTCTCATCTTATCACTTCCACGTAAAACCAAACCCCAAATATTTCCATTCATTCTCAACACCAATTCAAAAGTATGTTTTGTCAGTTCTTCTTAGTATTCTGAAGATGCCCTTAATATACTCTATAACAATACTGCCACACTTTTTAAACATTTTTTCTTCACTTCTTTCATTTGTCCAACTTCTACTATTATTACCATTCTTACCTTTCCTAATGATACTTTTCCACTTAAGGCGATTAGGGAGAGCATAGTCATCAAAATCATCGTTAAAGACTGCTTAGGGAAAGACAAATATGACCCCTTAGGAAACAAAAAAGTTTCTTTAACTTTGTCACTTCCCCTTACAGAGTGTGCAACTGTGTTTTTCTCGGTGAGTTTCAATTGCATTCCAAATTCTGTGGGAAATATAGAAAAGGTATAAATAGACCTTTCCTATTTATAATTGTTATTAATTATATTCTTTTTTATGGTAGATATTTTAAGAACAAAATCAAAATTGAGAATTCTCTCTTCTTCCTCCTTTTTCTATGTGTTCCTTCTAAAAAGACAGACCATACACGGTATTCAATTTTGAGGACATATCAATCCAGTGAACAAATGGAATAAGCAATTAAAACAGCATTGGCTTCCATCCACAGGTGAGATTGATCCAGAATTTCTATATGACAGGGGCTTATGGACAGCAATCTGGAAGAAGGGTTAGAGAACTTGCCTTGATGCCGCATCAGCAGTCATGTTTATTTTACTTTTATTGTATATGTTTAATCAAGGTGATGAAGGCTACAGATGAAGGCTGATGGACTTCACTGATGGGGCAAAGCAATAGTGCAGTAGCCTCAGTCACTGTGCACACAGCACAGTGACATGTGGAAACAGAAGCTAGTTCCCATCTTTTAGAAGAGACCTGCCAAATGCATTTCCCTTTTCTTTGCTCTACCTGGTCTAAACTCTAAGAGAGAAGATGGGCTATGTCTTTGTCAACCATCTAAAAAAGTGTCTAACTTCTAGCAGGCTCTTTATTAAAATTTGCTGAATGAAACTGAATATAAGTCTCAGCAGAAATCTGTGGCGAAGAGTGTTAATAATGTTTATTACTTTTAAAAGCTAATGAAGCAATGCATGCTCATAGCAGAAAAATATGAAATTATCTATTAATAGAAAAAAAGAAACAGAAATTCCCTTTAAAGATTTGAAAGTTATTTCTCCCAGGTTTTTGTTGACATTTTGTGAGTAATATTTGAGGTGATTTTATTTTCTTCTCTAACATCTGTATTTTCCATATTAAAATATATATATATAAATAAAATACAGTTAACTAGGTATTACTTAAATAATTTTTAAAGCCTATCATTTGTAAAAGCATCTTCCTGTTACTTTTGGTAGGTATCCTGCCTGACTCTGTATTCTTTTATTTGTAGTTATAGTTATATATATATATATCTTATCTATCTTTGAGGGGAAAAATCTACTCTTTATACAAAAATATATCATAAACTACTTTCCATCTCACTAAATAAAATTCTCCTACATAATTTTTAATGACTTCAGAGTATTCCTTACAGTCGAGACCTCACTGTTAATTATTCTTGGACAATTAAGGTACTAAGGTAATAATAAATAATGCTGTAATGAACATCTATATCTATACATGTATATTTATGTCTATATTTATATATCTTCACATGAATCTCTAATTATGTTTTCAGAATACTTCCTAGAAGTAGAATGTTTGGCTCAACAGTGGGAAAATGCTTATAATAATAATCCTTTTACTCAGAATTTGCTATCTGCAGGATAATTAATAACTAAGTAATAACTCACTTAATCTTTAAAAAAATCAGTGAGTAAAAGATTATCATTGCCTCCACTTACTTTACAAAAGAACTGAGAGACTAGCATTTCAAGAGCCTCAAGAAAATCTCAGACAACCAAACTGACCTGGCCTCTCCTCATCTAAACCATTTAATGGCAAGGGAAATGGAATTACTGTGTATAACCTAGGGTAAGAAAGGTCGACCTCTCCTGGACTTTGAGAAATCAATCACCAGTATGCCACTACTGCAGTCATAAGGAAGAGTGTGCTTTGGCTTTGTGAGGAATGTACTTTCCTGTTCCCCAAACTACTCAGGAAATGAGCATTAGGTAGAGCAGGAGCAAAGGGAGGAGAAAGAGACCCTGAGGTTTTTCAGCATATTTATATTTTGGTAATTTTCATTTCTGATAATCAATTCAGCAGTAAATCCTCACAGCTCCATAAAGTAGAAAGCAGAAAATAATACAGCCAACTCAATGAGCTGAGGTCTAAAGTTTACGGAA
>RJWH01004318.1:0-112120 GCA_004363575.1 Solenodon paradoxus | reverse complement strand
CCTGTGACCTTTTCCTAGCAATCAACTGGCCCCAATTTGCACATAGACTGTGTCTCTGAAGAGTCCCTCTCTGTACCTCCCTGGCACATTCGGCGCCCTGCTTCTGGTGGGTCCCATCCGGGTGCCCCCCCCCCACCCCAGTGCCCCAGGACTCGCGGTGGGTGGCGGAGATTTGGGCGGGAGGGGCGGGCCGGGTGCCTTGTGGCTGGTGCACGCAGCCGCGCCGCCCCCGCCCGGCACTGGGCATGTCCTGGCGCTTCTATATAAAGCGGCGCCGCCCCAGCCCGCTGCTCCAGCGCTGCCGTCGCGCCCCCGCCGGGTCCGCGCCCGCCTGCCGAGCCCCGCGAGCCGCAGCCACCCGCCAGGTACCCCGGATCCTGCCCCCGCCCTGGGAGCCAGGGAGGGGGACAGCGTGGGCAGGGCTTCAGGACTCGGACCTTGAGCGCCCATGCCCCCTAGCGGGACCCTCGGTACAATCTGCCTCCGGCCCTTGGGACCCGCGCGCCCCCCTCTGGAAGGGCTGAGTGCCAGGACCCCAAGATCTGCCTGGTAGAAGCAGGGATGTGTGAGCTCAGGAGGGCCCGTGGGGTGGGGGTGGGGCAGTCTTGGACATTTCCTGGCAGGCACAGTGGCCACTTCCCAGTCCCCAAGTTTTCTGGGCTGGGTGGTGGGTAGGCTGGCCGCCCTGACTCCTTGCTCTGTCTCTCTCCCCCTGCCTCTGCCATCAGTCTCCACCGGAAAGATGGTGAGTGCTCAGGTCCCTCCCCGAGACCCAAGCCCTGACCAGAGGGCAGCCCAGAAGGCAGTGTCTGCTGCCCTGGGGGCTGCCCTTTTGGACAGGGAGACCCTAAGCAGCTGCACACACCCCTTGACCACACCGTGCGTGCCACTTGGGTTCCCCCTCCCCGCCACCCCTGGCAGGTGGGCTCTGTCAGTCCCCTTTGACATTCATTCATTTTGCAGCATTTCCTGAGCGCCTACTATGTGCCCCCCAGTATCGTGGGTTTGGGGACTTCGTGAACCCACAGGCCGGGCACTTGGGAGCACAACTTCTCAGAGAAGCGCCAGGCTCAGCCGGGCGCTGGCAAGCTGGGGTGCAACCCAGATTTGAGGGTGGCCCTTTCCCGCCACAGCTTGCCTTTCCCAAGCCCCGTGGACACTCCAGGGTGGGACAGGGCAGGTGTCAGGCACCCAAAGCCCCAAAGAAGCCTCAGGACTTGTTCAAGGTGACCCAGCCTATCCCCTGGAGGACAGGCTCACGTGTGTCATGGCCTGTGTCTCCACTGAGCCTCTGAGCTGCCCCGTACGGAGCCAGTCAGCCTCAGAGTGGGGCGAGGGGGTACGACTTCATTCAAAGAAAGCACTTCCAAGACCCAACGCTGGAAAGAAGCACGACATCTTCCCACCCAGGCCTCGCAGGGGTGGGACACACAGTAGGGCCTCAGGACATCCTTGGGGATGACGATGAAACAGATTCGCCTATATAGTTAGGTCTCAGCAGAACCTCAGGATGGTAGATGGGTCACTGGGCGAGAGAGAAATGAGCAAAGAAGTATGGTGGCTTCATTCATTCATTCGTTCATTCGCTCATTCATTTATTCTTCAGTCAATAAACATGTATGAAGTAGTGACAGTGTGCCAGGCACTATTAGGTGCCAGGGCTGCCTCAGTGAACAAAGAAAGAACACCTTTGGCCTTGGGAACCAAACCAGGGGAGACCCCGGGGGATGGCAGGGCTGCGATGCCTGGACACACAGTTGACAAAGTACTGCCCACTCTCCCACCTGCTGACAACCTTCACCCCCAACTCCACCCCCCTCTCCTGCTTCCTAGGACAGTGTGTGCCCTGAACACAGCCTGAGGTTAGGAAGTGGGGCGCTCGTACTCCTTGCCCACCTTGCCCAAGACCCACCACTTCTGCCCCCTCAGCTCTCCCTGGATCCACTGGGTCTCCAGTGGGACTGCCCCCGGGGCTCCAAGGACCTGGAGGAAGCGGAGGGCCCCTGGGAAGGGGGCTCTGGCCTGCCGCCCACAGGCTGCTTCTCTGGCTCCTGGGGCCACGACGTGGGTCTGGACTGCAAGGGCGCCCCTGAGGGGAGAGAGGCGCGGGCCTGGACTGTCCACTACTACAGCCTCCTGCAGAGCTGTCTGCAGCAAGCGGGCCTTCCGGAGACCCAGGACCGCAGCCAGGTGCCCCGCACAGGTGCCCGAGGGCTCTGGAAGGGGGCGGTTCTGGGGGGAGGGAGGTGTCCTCAGCCCAGCTGCCCAGCTGCCCAGCCTGCTTCCCATCAAGATCAGCCCCTTCCCCCCACCCCCACCCCCCTGCGCTGGCTGGCCTGAAGCCAGGGAGGAAAGCCTGTTAACCTTGGGGAGGCAGGTATTGTTTCCAAGAGCACCTGGCTCAGTGACGTCAGAAACCCAGCTTCCCTCCCCCCAGACCCCACCCTGTGTTCGCTGTCTTGTGCAGCCCAAGCTTCTGAGAAATGTCTTGGGAGCTGTCGTGGATTTTCTGAGCCCTGGACCCCACGCCCCTTCTCTGATCTATCTGTTCTGGGTGTCAGGGGCCAGAGAGTGTGTGTGGGGCTCACAGAGCAAATACCCACACCACAGACTCGGTCCTCCACACAGACTGGGAAACCAAGGTGCAGAGATGCCTTCCCCACTGCACAGGGGCCAGGGGTCACGCAGAAGGGCGGTGGCAGAGCTGAGACTAGAACCCAAGTCCCTGGTCACCCAGTCTCCAGTGCCTTTCCGTCTGCTGCTGAGAGAAGAGAACTGGCCCCGCAGGGCCCGTCTGGAAGGCAGTACCCTCTTCCCTCTGCAGCTTCTTCTCTGTCCCCTTTCCTCTTCTCATCTGAAACCCAGAAGGATGGAGGGAGGGGGGCCCCGGGGAGGGCAGGGGGTCGGCATGGCCAAAGGGGATATAAAGTTAACACAGGGAGCACTCCATGAGTCTGGCAATGTTCTCTTCCGAGGCTGCCCTGGGGCGGAGGTGACCTTGTGCATTCTGGGGTCCCCCAGCACCTTTATGTCCGTGCTGCTGGAGGGGGGCATCCAGAGCCCCGGTGAGTGTGTGCCCAAGTTCCCCACCCCCTCCTACAGAAAGGGCAGCCCTGACTCGGTCCAGCCACTTCCCAAAATACCCGGCAGCCCTGGCAACTGCCCGCATTCCATGGGACTGTCTGCCGCATTTAGCGGGGGTGGGTCTGGGAGCCGCTGCCCCACACACAGGGCCGGGCTGGAGGTGGAAACAGGCACCCAGCCTTCCCTGGCCAGCAGCGCTCTTCCCTCTGCCCACAGGAAACATGCTCCTTTGTCTGTCCCCTGCCTGGCTGACAAAGGTGCCAGCGCCTGAGCAGTCGGGGGAGGCAGACCTGCTGGTCTCGAAGGCCGTGAGCTTCTACCCAGGAGGACTGACATTCCTGGACGACTTTGTCCCCCCACGCCGTGCCACCTACTTCCTGGCAGGCCTGGGAATGGGGACCGGCCAGGGTCGGGAGGCCGCAGATCTCGCCCGAGACCTGACCTGCCCTACTGGAGCCTCGGCTGAGCTAGCCCGGCTGCTGGAGGACCGGTTGCTGTCAAGGCAACTACTGGCCCAGCAGGGCAGTGTGGTGGTGCCAGCCACCCTGGCTTTCACCTACAAGCCACCAGCACTGCTGCAGGGAGCAGGTGCCAGCCCAGGGCTACGGCTGGTAGAGCTGAGTGGCAAAGAAGGCCAGGAGACACTGGTGAAGGAGGAAGTAGGGGCCTTTCTGAACTCCGAGGCCCTGGGGGATGCCCTGCAGGTAACAGGCCCCTGCCCTGAAGTCTGAGTCACTGCCAGCAGGATAGGAGCCATGAATGGTTAGCAAAATCCTGCTGGAAAGTTGTCCCCTCTGGTAGCTGCTGCCCTGTATCTGTGGCAATCCTCTGCCCTCTTACCTCAGTTGGTTCGTTGGCTCTGACAGTATGAGCATCACATCCTACACATGCACGGGTGGTGAGGAAGCCCCTTCCCCTCCCTGCTGCAGGTGGCCGTGAAGCTCAGTGGCTGGCGCTGGCGGGGGCAGCAGGCATGGCGTCCGCACCTTCGGGCAGATCTGGGCGCAGTGGTGGACACAGTGCTGGCCTTGCTGGAGAAACTGGAGGAGGAGGAGAGTGTCCTGGTGGAGGCTGTGTGCCCACCTGCCCGGCTGCCCTGCCCAGGTGAGAGCCCCCTGGACTGGCCAGGGGTTAGGGTTGGCCTCGGCGCCCTGGCTGCGCTGTGCTGGGCTTAGGTCTCACATCTTCCCCCAGGCAGCCCCCTACCCCGCTCTGAGCTGGCTGTGCGTATCTGTGCTGTAGTGTGTCGGACACAGGGTGACAGGCCCCTGCTGAGCAAGGTGAGTGTGGCCCAGGTTCAGGTTGTGACCCTGCCGCCACACCCCAGCCCAGCCCCACTGACTCCCTGGCCACCTCTGGACAGAAAGAGTGTACCATCCTGGGGGGACTCCTGGGTCTGACACTTTTTCCTTCTCCTTCAGCCTTTCCTGCACCCCTCTCACATCTGGAGCCCTGCCTGGTGTCCCGTGCTGGGTACTAGAGCTGAAGCCCCCGGATTCCCCAGGGACCTCTTGTCCACTTGTCAGCCTCCTCTTGTCAGGAGACTGACCCAGTGTCCTCGATAGACCTCCAGTGCTTGGGGCTCCTAGAAGGGGCTTCCAAGCTGGGGAGCTCAGGGGACATTGGAACTCTTGGTACACAGCCCAGGCCTCAGTCCGGGAGCTGCGGGGGCCAGGAGCGAGCAGGCCTGGAGCCCTTGGGGAGCAGACCCTAGCTGGGACAGGATAGGCAGTGGCACCAGAGAGTGGTTTGCTCAGTGTAAATCACATCGACTCAGGGTCCAGGCTTCCTGAGTGTCCAATGAGGGGTTCTGGCCTGGATCTTGGCACAGGGGAGGTGGGGTCCAGGGAGGATCCTCCCGGGCCAGCCCCCTGAGCTAGCCCCTGCGCAGGTGGTGTGCAGCCTGGGCCGCAGGGACCGGCCTCTGCGGCACCAGAACTCCTTGACATGGACGCTGGAGGTGGCGCTGGCCCAGTGCGGCCTGGGCGAGGCTGTGCAGGTGGAGGCCATGCGGCGGCGGGTCAAGGGGGCAGCTGAGGCCGCGCTGGCAGCGGTGCTGGCCCTGGAGGCGGGTCTGACCGCCCAGCAGCGCGGCGGACGCCAAGCCCGCACCGACTTCCTGGGTGAGTGCGGGCGGCCACGGCTGGGGCCCTGGGTGGCGGAGGCAACGCCTGAGAGTGGTCCGCGCTGAGCCCGCACCCCACGCCCGGACCAGGCGTAGACTTTGTGCTGACGGTGGTGGGTTGCTCGCTGACCCCGGTGGCCCTGAAGTTGAACGGCGGCCTGTGCCTGGAGGCGTGTGGCGCGCTCGAGGGACTGTGGGCCGCGCCGCGCCTGGGGTCAGCGGCCGAGGACGCGGCGGCCGCGCCGCTCGTGGAGACCATGCTACGGCGCTCCGCGCGCTGCCTCATGGAGGGCAAGCAGCTGCTGGTGGTCGGCGCCGGCGGCTTCAGCAAGAAATTCGTGTGGGAGGCGGCCCGTGACTACGGGCTTAAGGTGGGCGGGGCGAAGGGCGGGGCCGGACCCTAACCCTCGGCCTGAGTGGTGGGGGCGTGGACTTGGGCGTGGCCCGGGGGAAGGGGTGGGGCTGGGGCGGGGCCAGCTTCACTTGGGGCGGGACCGTGTGGCTCAGAGCTCTAGCCCCCAGTTGCAGGCGCGGGGCCCAACGTCAGGTGCAGGTAGAAGGTCTGTTCTTTTCAAGCGCCTCACCAAACTTTGTCCCTACCAGGTGTAAGAGACCCTCGGGGAGGCACAAAGCCCTCCAGGGAAAAGAGCCCAGAAGAGCGGGGTTGGAGGGGCAGCGGGTATTCAGTGTTAGAACTGGGGCCTTGAATCCAAGGAGCTGGCAGTGAACTTTGGGGTTTGGGTCCCCACTGGATTCCTCTGTGAACACCTCCCATTGTCAGAACACGTCGGGTGAATGACAGCCAAGAACATGACTTCCAAAGACACCAGACCACTTGTACCAAGCCCCAACCTTGTGGATTCCCTGCAACTATAACTCACAAGCCCTGGCTGGAGCAGGGCTTCCTGTGCAAATGAAACCACCAGCCCTCTCTTACCCATCCCCCCAGATCGGGTCCTCTCCCTCCTGCTCCCAGCTTAAGCATGGCCTCCTCTAGGAAGCCTGTTCCAGGATGAGTTGATTATCCACCTCCCTCCCCTTCCCCATGTATTCAGTCATCGATCGTCTGAGCTCCTCATGCGAGCAAGTCCCTCTCTTCTGAGGGCCAGGACCATGTTCTAGGCCCCATGCTATCTATCCCCGTGTCCAGCAGGGGCTGACCTGCATGTGTTGTTCTCCGATGGTTTCTGCAGCTGCACCTGGTGGAGTCAGACCCCAACCACTTTGCATCACAGCTGGTGCAGACCTTCATCCACTTTGATGTGACAGAACACCAGAAAGATGAGGAGAATGCACAGTTGCTGGCGGAGCTGGTGCGGGCACGTGGGCTGCAGCTAGACGGCTGCTTCTCCTACTGGGACGACTGCCTGGTGCTCACGGCCTTGCTCTGCCAGGAGCTGGGTCTGCCCTGCAGCCCTCCGGCTGCTATGCGCCTGGCCAAGCAGAAGAGCCGCACCCAGATGCACCTGTTGCGCCACCAAGGCCCGCCCTGGCCCGCACCTTCCCTCCATGCTGTGCCCTGCTGCTCGCTGGAGAGCGAGGCCGACGTGGAGCGGGCCGTTTGCCAGGTGCCCCTGCCAGGCGTCATGAAGCTGGAGTTTGGGGCCGGGGCGGTGGGCGTGCGGCTGGTGGAGGACGCACAGCAATGCCTTGAGCACTTCTCCCGGATCGCGCACGACCTGCAGGGCGAGGTCGACCACCCTGGCATCGGGCTGGGCTGGGGCAACGCCATGCTGCTGATGGAGTTCGTTGAGGGCACAGAGCATGACGTGGACGTGGTGCTGTTCGGCGGGCAGCTGCTGGCTGCCTTCGTCTCCGACAACGGCCCCACGCGGCTGCCTGGCTTCACTGAGACCGCAGCCTGCATGCCCACAGGTCTGGCCCCGGAGCAGGAGGCGCAGCTGGTGCAGGCAGCCTTCCGCTGCTGCCTGGGCTGCGGGCTGCTGGACGGTGTCTTCAACGTTGAGCTCAAGCTGACGGGGGCTGGGCCGCGGCTCATTGAGATCAACCCCCGCATGGGCGGCTTCTACCTGCGCGACTGGATCCTGGAGGTTTACGGCGTGGATCTGCTGCTGGCTGCCGCCACGGTGGCCTGCGGCCTGCGGCCCGCCTTGCCTGCCCACCCACGTGCCCGGGGCCACCTGGTGGGAGTCATGTGCCTCGTGTCCCAGCACCTACAGGTGCTCAGTTCCACTGCCAGCCGAGAGACCCTGCAGGCGCTCCATGACCGGGGCCTGCTGCGCCTTAATCTGCTAGAGGAGGCCCTGGTGCCTGGCGAGTATGAAGAGCCCTACTGTAGCATAGCCTGTGCAGGGTCCAGCCCGGAGGAGGCCCGTCTCCGCCTGCTGGGCCTCTGCCAGGGCTTGGGCATTGATGGGCCCCACTATCCCGTTGCCCACTTCCTGTCCCACTTCAAATAGTGCTGTGGGCAGGGTCACGGCAAAATGCTGGTTGGGGGCCCTCTGCTCCCTGGTGCTGTCCCTGTCTCTCCTCCCATACCCCTGGCCCTCTCCAAGGCCTCCCGTCTGACCCAGAGCATTTGTTTTTTAAGAGAGGAAGGAAGGGAGAGGAGGAAGAAACACTGGAATGAAGGAGGGAAGGAGTGGGTAGAGGAGGAAGAACTGTCTTCATTTAGTTGTTCATTTTCAGTTTTTCACCCTGGCCCTGGGACTTCAACACAGATCCTTGGGCTTTATGTGGTCTGTGCCCCAGCATGTCAGTCACCTGATCCACAGGGATGTGCCTAGTGACAGGGCATTTTGACACCAAGGCCTTCTGGGCTTAAGGAGCATAGAAGAAAGTATTTGGGGGGGCTGCTGGACCCTCCTGCCTTCCCAAAGGCCCCCGTCCACCTCACAGCTGCACCGTCACTCTAACCATGGAAAAGTGGCAACAACTGCACATGCCTACGTCCCAACCCTGGGGAGGACGCAGCTGGCCTGAACCCAGCCCGTCCTTCCCACCCCTTCAGGTCTGTCTCTCCCTGCCACCTGTGGGAGGAGAGAACCTGGCTGGCCCTTGGCCTTGGACAAATCCCAGCAAAACCTGAGACTAATCTCCTTATCCTTTGATTCTCACCTCCTCATCTAGCAAAGTCCAGGATAGTTCTAGAATCTGCAGACAACTTCGGGCAGTGTCCCACGTGCCTCATGTGGCACGAAAACTAGAAGCCGCAGATCTGGAGTCAGCAGCTACGGTTCCCCTATAGGCAGAAACTGTTATCCCATTTTACAGATGAGGAAACAGGCTCAGAAAAGAAAAACCACCGCTTCAAAGGCATACCACGGGGACTAGAGGGCTGGAGCACAGGTGCAAGGTCCGGGTCTTTGCTTTAAGTCTTACGTGCCCGCTCAGCTTCCAGGCTGCGCTCACCTCCATGCCTCCATCCATGGCTCCTAGCTGTGTGAACACATCTGCCACACACATTCAACTTCTCCACCAAGCTTTGACCTCTGGCGCACCTAACTCCCAGTGGTTGAGGAGAGTCTACCCTCCCTTCCTAAATCAGGGTGGGAGGCTGCTTTAAGACCTACGCCTCTGTGCTGCGCAGGAGCTGTGACCTGTTCCACGAGCATCCCTCTCCAAATAAAGGCTTAGGAACTAATGAAGTGTCTGGAGTCTGAGATAGGTTCTTGCGATGCGAATAAAACCTCTCAGGCTCAGCTAGACATGGGGTGGGGGAGAGCAGAAGAATGGCTAGGGGGTACCTAGAGCATCTGGAACTGAGGGCGAACCAGCAACCTGATCGAACCTCTGGGTTGACCTGTGGTGGGGGCACTCATGCCCCTCAAACCTGAGAGTGTCCTTTGGTGGAATCACAACCAGAGGACCACATCCAATCAAATAATCCTCTGCCAGCCTAGAGTTCTGTCCATCTGTGTTCTTATGTAGCCTCCTCTGTGCAAATGGAATATACATCCAACCAAGCTCCAACAATCAAAACTCAGACCCAAGGCTTAGTCAGGCCCCAATTCACCCTGACAGGGCCCCTTCCAACAAGAATTCATACCCACACCTAAAGTCATAGACCAGGCTTAGTGTGTTCATTCTTTTGAGGATGTCTAATTAAGCAACTATTCTCTGTCAGGTAGCCAAATTACTCAATGTGCTTAAATGGTTAGGGGGCAAACTCCAGCACCAGTCCTTTTGCACAGATGGGTCGATGAGACGCAGACCCTTTCAGGCAGGAACATGGAAACGGTCCGGCAGTGAGCTGTGGGAAAGCCGTCCACAGTGAGTTCTCAGACCTGCCGAGCTGGGATCACGTTAGGGGGTCCCTGATGCAGCCTCCTCGCGTTCATCAGGGGCCAGGGGCGGTCAGAGATGCCACCTGACTCGCCATCCAGCCAGTTTGGCAGCGCAGAACTCCAACGGGGACGGGAACTGCGTTTACATTCACATTTACGGGGGCTCCTGAGTCTGCCCCTCCAAAATCAAACTCCCCGGAGCCAAGAAGGGCGTTTCTCAGGCCGCCCTGCTGGGGGCCACCAAAGAGGCTGCGAGTGCGGACGGAGACGGCGTCGCAGCCTTGGGCACCCAGCACTACACTTCCCGACAGGCTTTGCGACAGACGCCTTCTTTTTCCTCCCCCGGCAAAGCGGCCGGGCCCCGCGTCAGGCGAAACTTTGCGTCATCGGCGCGCGGCGGCCGCGGAGTGATGACGTACGCTGGGGTCCGTCCTGTCAGTCTGAGCTCCGCCGGGTAAGCGCCTAGCGCCCCGCGGGGCCGGCGCCGCGATGGCGGCAGTGTTTGACTTGGATCTGGAGACAGAGGAAGGCAGCGAGGGTGAGGGCGAATCAGAGTTCAGTCCCGCGGTGAGTGACCCTCTCCCCGCGGCGGCGGCATCGCCCCGGCTTCTCCCACCCAGAGTGGGCGCCGCGCTCGCACATCTGATCTCTCTCACGCCCCAGCCCTTGAGCTCTGACCCCACTCACCCCGACCTCCAGGCCCCCAGCGCCTCCCTCACTGCCCTCCGCCCCTCCCCAGTCCCTGATCCCGCGCCTGGCAGCTCCTATTCTGACGCCCGCCTCTCGCGAGCCCCCGGGCCCGTGGCGTCGAGGGTATCCTGCCACTTCCTTTGGCGCTGCTGATCCCTTGGTTTCTCACAGGACGTGTGTCCCCTGGCCGAGCTGAGGGCGGCTGGCCTGGAGTGAGTGCGGGTCCTGCCGCGGGAGGAGGGAACGGGCCGGGGAAGTGGGCCGGGGGAGAACTGGCGCCTTGGCCCCGTTAACTGCTTGTGTCCCCAGGACTGTGGGACACTATGAGGAGGTGGAGCTGACGGAGAGCAGTGTGAACTCGGGCCCGGAGCACATTGGGCCCCACTGCTTCGAGCTGCTTCGAGTGCTGGGCAAAGGGGGCTATGGCAAGGTACCCGCCCCACTTCCTCGCCAGCCTCCCAGTCTCAGTCTAGTGCGGCAAGTGGCTTTGAAAACAAATTAGACAGTGAATCAGCTGAGCCTCACTCAGAGAGGGACTGGCCGATCCTCCCAGAATCAGGCTTGAAATCTTTCCTGCCCCACCCCGGGGTGGGCCTAGGCCTCCTGGTCCCAGAGGCTGAGCTTCAGGGTGGGGCTCTTGGCAGACGGGATGTGGAGGGAGAAGTTGATCCTGTCTCCCCTGCCATACAGGTGTTCCAGGTTCGAAAGGTGCAGGGCGCCAACTCTGGCAAAATATATGCCATGAAAGTCCTGAGGAAGGTGAGCCATTGGTTCGGTCAACAAATCCTTACCGAGCGGCTGCCATCCCGCTACGCCCTGCTTTGGGAAGACAGCAGTGAATAGGATGGGGGAGCCCTTCCTGTCTCTGTCACTGGCTGTCCTATTGTCAGGGGTGATGCAGATGATTTTGCAGCGATTCTCCGCCCCAGGAAATTTGGCCTCCGCAGGGACAGCTGCCAGTGTCTGCAACATTTTGGGGTTTGGACTAGAGAGGGGTGCTGCTGGTTACTGGGGTGTTGATAAACATCACAAGGCAGTCCTGCACGCCAATGACCTGGTCTCAGATGCCAGCAGTGCAGCAGACAACCCGTCCTTGGAAGGATGGTTGCTGACCACAGGATGGCGGAGAGAGGAGTGGAGTGTCAGAGGAGGCAGGGGGGTAATAGCTGGAGGGACTGAGGGAGCCTTGGGCGCCCACCTCCTAACTGATCCTGCCTCTCCAGGCCAAAATTGTGCGCAACGCCAAGGACACGGCACACACGCGGGCTGAGCGGAACATCCTAGAGGCAGTGAGGCACCCCTTCATCGTGGAGCTGGCCTACGCCTTCCAGACGGGTGGCAAACTCTACCTCATCCTCGAGTGCCTGAGTGGTGCGCACGGGGGGCCAGTCAGGCGGGGTAGGCCTGGGAACGAGCACAGGAAGCCCTGGGGCTCTGGGGGAAGACTGAGGAAAGTGGTTGCGAGAATGTCGAGGGGGTCCTTAGCCGCCCACCCACCCATCCAGCCATCTGTCCGTCCGTCCCTCCACCCACCCACCCACCCACCTATCTCTTCATTCAGCAAACGTCTGTTCAGCACCTCTTGTGTCCTATACCTGTGTTGCGGGGTGGATGCCAATGGTGGGATTTGTATAGAAGTCAGAGGGTTGTTTTGTCCATTCCCGCTACCCCTTCATGTCCTGTGACCTGCATCCATAAGGTCCCAAACCCACGTGGGTCATTCTGCAGTGTCCTCCATCCCCTCCACTCTCGGGGAGAGCAGGGAGGAGGCATAGCTCTTTCTTAACTGACTTGAGGCCTCCAGCTCATCCTCCGAGTGTCTTTTCCACTAACTCCCAGGGTTGTCTCGGGCACGAGATTACCCGAACACACCTATTCAACTCGATGGCTCCTTGTAACTGCCCGGATAAGGCCTGGCCTCCCTGGCCCGGGACGCTGGGTTTGCCATGAAGCCTGCTTTTGCCACCTTGCCATCTGTCCTGGAAGAGTCTGTGAGCTTCATTCCTGCGCTGCATCTCAGCATCCCCCTAAGTCCACCACCACCACCACAGACTGGCTCTGCCCCTCGCATTGGGATTAATTGGTCCTCCTTGGTCTCCATGAGATTTGGGGGTGAAGGTTGCCTCCGTCTGGTGTGTTAGCGCAGTTTTGTGCATGTCTGTCTCCCCATTAGACTGAGCGTCCTGAGGGCAATGGCTGGGTCTCTTCATCTCTGTCCCCAGCTTCACCCAGCACAGGGCCAGGCAACGAGTAGGCGTCGGTAGATGTTTGCTGAATTGAATTGAATCCCCACGGCAGCTCTGTGAGGCAGGTAGGGCGGGAATTACAACCCCACTCTCCCCAAGAAGAAGCCCAGACTCAGAGCAGAGGAGCCGGGTCTCAGCAAACAGCTGCTGACCCACTTGTGTCACAGGCGGCGAGCTCTTCACGCATCTGGAGCGAGAGGGCATCTTCCTGGAAGACACGGCCTGGTGGGTGTTGCTTCTTCCCTTCCTGCTCCCCGCCCAGGGCCTCCGGCATCTGCACCCTAGCCGGGCCCAGCCCCGCCCTCACCCCCACCCTGCCTGTCTCTCCCTGGCAGTTTCTACCTGGCAGAGATCACTCTGGCCCTGGGCCACCTCCACTCCCAAGGCGTCATCTACCGGGACCTCAAACCCGAGAACATCATGCTCAGCAGTCAGGGTGCGCTGGGCTGCGGGGGTGGCCCGCCGAGGCGCGGGCTGGGCCTGGGCCCTGACTGTCCTGTTCTCCCTCAGGCCATATCAAACTGACGGACTTCGGCCTCTGTAAGGAGTCGATTCATGATGGCGCCGTCACCCACACCTTCTGTGGCACCATTGAGTACATGTAAGTGCTGCCCACTGGGCCCAGGGTCGGGAGGACAGACAGCCAGGAGGGCCTGGACTGACTGACGGCTCTGCCTGGCTCCCAGGGCCCCTGAGATTCTAGTACGCAGTGGCCACAACCGGGCAGTGGACTGGTGGAGCCTGGGGGCGCTGATGTACGACATGCTCACTGGATCGGCAAGTCCAGCCTCCTGGGGGGGCACCCTCCTGGGGCGGGTGGGGCCTGGCGGAGCCCACAAGGCCCCCCTCACCCTTCGCCTCTCTAGCCACCCTTCACGGCAGAAAACCGGAAGAAAACCATGGACAAGATCATCAAGGGGAAGCTGGCGCCACCCCCCTACCTCACCCCAGATGCCCGGGACCTCGTCAAGAAGGTGGGCACCCTGCTGTCCCCTCAGCTCTTCTCCCAGATCCTGCCCAGTCCCTAAGTCTCTCTGGGCTGGGGCGCCAGCTCTGCCCTGCTCCAACCTCTGAGCAGTGCATCTTTGGAAGTTTTTATGGCGAAGGGGCCATCGGACCAAACCCGAGGGGGTCAGCATGTGGAGCGCATGCTCCAGAGGCGCCCCACACCCTTGTCTCACGCTGCCGACCCCGCAGCCCTGGGACTAGGAGACACGGGGCAGTGCCTCCCCGAGGCCGACCTTCACTCTTGGTCCTCACCCTGCAGTTTCTGAAGCGGAATCCCAGCCAGCGGATTGGGGGCGGTGCAGGGGACGCTGCTGACGTGCAGGTGGGTCTGGGCTACCCCAAGCGCAGGGCCAAGCCCCTGGGTGTGGGGGCCCTAGGCAGAGTGGATGGCAGAGAGAGCGGCTGGGGTGAACTGTGGGCACGTTTGGGGCGCACTACCCGCAGAGGCACCCCTTCTTCCGGCACATAAACTGGGAGGACCTCTTGGCTCGCCACGTGGACCCGCCATTCAGACCCAGTCTGGTGAGTGGGGACCCAGGGGTGCGGCGGGCGTAGGACCCCACCTGGGCCTGAGCCCTGCCCTGTGGTGTTGCCCGCAGCAGTCGGAGGAGGACGTTAGCCAGTTTGACAGCCGCTTCACACGGCAGACACCGGTGGACAGTCCCGACGACACCGCCCTCAGTGAGAGCGCCAACCAGGCCTTCCTGGTGAGGCCCCGGGGCCCGGGGGCGGCGGGGTGCGGGCGGCGGGGCGCGGGCGGCGTGTGTGGGCGGCGGGGTGCGGGTGGCAGGGTGCTGTTCACTGAGCGTGCCGGTCGCCTCGGCTCCAGGGCTTTACGTACGTGGCGCCCTCCGTCCTGGACAGCATCAAGGAGGGCTTCTCCTTCCAGCCCAAGCTGCGCTCCCCCAGGCGCCTCAACAGCAGCCCCCGAACCCCGCTCAGGTACCTCAGAGGGGGTCCTGGTGGCGGGAGGCTGGTTCTGCTGCCCACCCCGGGCTGTGGGGACTGCGGCCTGTAACCAGCACATCTGGCCCGTCTCTACCATGGGGACCCCGGTGGCAGGGGCTGCCCGGATGGCACTTTTCGCCTCACAAGCAGGCGGGGAAGTTGACCTTCCTGCCCCAGTGGCAGGAGGTGCCAACCCTTCCCATGGTCCCTACAGCCCACTGAAGTTCTCACCCTTCGAGGGCTTCCGGCCCAGCCCCGAGCCCATGGACCCGCCTCTGCCTCCTCTCCTGCCACCGCCGGCATCTCCACCACCTTCGAGCACGGCCCCGCTCCCCATCCGGCCCCCCTCCGGGGCCAAGAAGTCCAAAAGGGGTCGTGGCCGCCCGGGGCGCTAGGAGTGGTGGGGACGAGGGTGGCCGTTCTGGGCCAGGCCATCTTGGGGTGTGCCTGGGGGTACGGGAGTGGGCGAGGGTGTGTCTGCCCCTGAATCATGAGCACGAAGGGTGCGGGCTGTAATCACGGTGGGGGCCCGTGGCTGCCTGTGCCCTTGGAGAATAAATTTGAATCATGCACCACCCAGCTGCCCTTTGGACTAGTGCCCACTGTGGGGGATGGGAAGGTCATCTCCGGACAGAGACACAGCGGGGCTAGAGGGATTTTATTTCAGAAGGCAGCCAATGCCCCTGGGGGTGGGTGGCCTTTGTAGAGGGGGACACAGATGTGGGGACAGATGTGGGGCGTGACAGTCTGAGTCTTTTCATGTGGCGGTGGGGTGAAGATGGGTCCAGGGCACATTGGTTCCAGCGTGGCAGCTTGCGAAGCTCAGTGACAGGGATGTGACAGCAAGGTTGGACCCTAAAGTGCGGTGACATGGAGGCCTTGGCCTCCTGCTGCCCCGGTGCTGTCGTCCCAGGCTGCGCTGCCAGCGAAGGCGTGCAGGTCACTCAGCAGGGCCTCAGCGCTGCCCCCGGAGCCCAGTGGCCCCTGAGAGCCGAGGCCCAGGCCTCCGTCAGCAACCCTGTCATGTGCTTCCTCAGCCGGCTTGGGGCCCTGCAATAGCAAGGGCGTCCCTCCACACTGCTGCTCCTCTTGGGATCCAGCCTCATCCTGGCCACAGTCCAGGTCGTAGTCCTCACACTCGGGGTCGTTGTCTGGTGGCCTCAGCTCAGCGCGGGCCTGGAGCCAGCGGCCTGGCGGGCTGGCCCGGAGCAGGCGGCAGGTGCGGCCCCACAACGCAGCGCCCAGGCGGGCTGGGTGGTAGTAGCCTCCTGACTCTCGACTGAGGCGGCGCCAGGCCAGTGCCAGGCCAGTGACCAGCAGCAGGAGCAGGAGCAGGAGCAGGATGACCGTGACGGAGCTGGAACCTATAGTTTTGGCATCGCCATCCAAGCCCAGGGCCCCTGGCAGGGCCAGCAGCATCCCAAGCCCTAGGGCACGGGGCAGTTCCTATGGGGACACAGGAGACAGGCAGGTGCTTGTCACTAGGCCGGGGACAGGGCCCTGGGTTGTCTCTTAGATAAAATGGGGCCCATGAAGGCAGAGCCCAAGTCCTTACTCGGTGGACGGGTCCCAGCCATGAGGTGTAGTGCCCATGTCGGCCCTGCCACTCCTCCCGCTCACGGGCTGGTCCCGCTGCCAGAATCCCCACTGCCCTGAGAGCCACAGGCTCACCTGCTCACAGTGGCTTGAAGCACCTCAGTGGGTGACCTGACCTGCACCCCCACCCGGCCAGCCCTGGGCGATGCGCCTGCTCCACTTTCCTCTCCCGACCCCAGCGCCCGGAAAACAGCAGGCTGGGGTGTTCCTTCTCTCCCCCCACTGAGCTGCAGGAAGACCAGTCTTCTGGCTCAAGCACCTAAATGATTCCTGTCACACAGTGGTGCTCAATGAATACAGGTGTCAGGGCTGCCCGCCTGGGGGCACAGAGTGGGACTGCAGCTTTTCTCTTCTCTTCTGAGGTCTGAGATGGAGGGACTGGCCCATGGCAACTGTTCACGTTCCACTTGGCCAAGTAACAAAATGGGGTCCTTGTGCCCCTCTTCCTCCCAGCCATGGTGCTGCCCCCACTTCAGCATTTCCGTTCAAGCCCAGTCCCTGGGGGCCTTGGGTGCAGGGCGGGGGGCTGGGGTAGGCAGGCGCAGCTGCCAGAGGAAGCCTGCGGTTGGAACATGTCAGGTGGGTGGTGTGGGGGAGGGGTGCAGGCATGCCCCCCCACCCGGGCTCTGTCCCCAGGCCCCGGGGATGCAAGTGGCGGTGTCCCTGAGTCCCAGTTCCCAGAGCAGCAGGCAGGAGGGCCTATCTGGGGGTCTGCAAGGGGCACAGGGCCTGGGAGCGGGTACTGGGGACTCCCTGAGTCCCAGGGAGGCCCTGCTCTGAGGAGAGGTGAGAGAAGGCAGTGTCTGTCCCGGGCCCCAGCTGGGGGAATCTTTCCTCAGCTCCCCATGACCCGAACATTCCAGCCTCGACCTGCCATCCCCCCACCAGGGACCCAGGCCAGGCTCACCATCAGTGCACGGCTGCAATGCAGGGCGCCCACCTTCAGCTCTGGCTGTCGAGTGAGAAGTGAGGGCTCGTGCTCACGGCCCCAGTAGGGGCTACCCCGGGCTTCCGCTTCCTGCCCACAGCGCCCCACCCAGCCCTGCCCTGGGGACCCTGGGAGGAGCCACGGGGCCTCAGTGACCACCCTGATCCGCACGAGACCCTCACACGTCTCTCACCCAGCTTAAGGCGAGACATGGCCCTGACGGTGTCCACGGGGCTTTTGCCTCAGTTTCCCTACCTGGCAGAAATCAGGTAAGTGGTGTCTATGGGGATGCTCATGGCCCCCACACCTATCCACATCCCGTACCCCAGCAGCCTCATCTGCCCGGAGGCTTCCAAACTTCCTTCCCGAGCCCCGGCCCACGGCAGAAGGGCAGACTGGCTTTTAGAAAGAGGATTTTATTTGGAATGAAAATATAGAGCTCATCTCTGCTTCCTCCAAGGAGGGCACAAGGGGCTGGGCAGGATGGGGGCGATGGTCCCTCAGAGTATAAGCCTTGGTACAAAACCCTCCACAGAAACAATGACGAAAGCCAGGCAGTGGCTCCAACCTGGGCCCACAGGATCAGGTGTGACTGGCCCCAAACCTGCCCCAGAGGGCTAAGGACGGGGCAGTCAACCAGGGGTGTGACCTGCCAGCAGCAGCTGAGTGAGAAGGGGGTGGAGGGGGTGAGGGGGCACCCGCGGGCAGTGGTCCTAGGCATCCCCGTTCTCCAGGCGGCCCAGCTGCTCCTCCAGGCGACAGATGCGCTCCCCCTGCTCCTTGACCAGCGCCCTCAGCGCCCGCAGTTCCTGCATCACCTCCTCAAGCTTCCCGGCCTCCTGCACGAACACCGGGGTCAAAGGTCTCACTATAGCCCTCTTCTACCAGGGAAGGGCCCCCGAGCCCTTACCCACAGCAGATAGGGCATCAGGCACCTACCCCGGCACCAGAGAGGCTGCTGCTGGGGGTAGTGGTGGTGCTGGAGGTGGCAGTGGAGGTGCCCAGGCGGGCGGAGCCAGGGGCAGCGGCAGGGCGGCCCTCAGAGAGAACGTTCCGCCGGCTGACCTTCAGGTCCCGCTGCTTGCTGGGCACGTAGGCCTCGCGTAGGGAGATGAGGATGGGGTCGGCATCCTGCCCGCTCACCCAGTCCTCCGCTTCCAGGGCCGCCTCAGGCCCCGCTGTGTCGGGGTAGAGATCGTCCTGGAACAGGTCCGACTGGAGCAGGGCAGGAGGTTGGGTCAGCTGGGGCCACCTTCAGGGTCCTCTCATCTGCACCCTGGTGGCCACCTCCTCGCCTCCTGGCCTCCAGGCTTGCATCCTGTCAATTCTCTTCCAATTGGCCCCGAGTCACCTTTCGAACGCTCAGACCTATCCTCTTACTTCCCTTCTAAAAGGAGCTCCCTCAGAAGCCTCCCCCAACCTGCTCAGCTTCTGGGAGCCATGTCTGTGTCCATGGTCTGAGCTCCGGGCGACCTCGCTGGCGGCTCGGCTCCCTGGAGCGCCTGGCACAGAGTGGAGCACTCAGAGCACTGACAGGAGGAGGAGGGCACGTGTCCAAGCTTCTTGGCTGGGCATCTGAGCTGAGCCACTGTGGTCTGACCCTCGTGGAAGCTTCCAGTGCAGCTGATTCCCTGTCCTCTCCCTTTCCCCATCTCTGTGCCCTTCACCTGGCCAACCCCACCAGGGGACGGTGGCCCTGCTGTGCTGTCAGCCCTCCCCCCACAGGGAGGCCTCCACTCTGCCCAGCATCTGTGCATCCCGGGCAGGACCTCGGCTCACCGTGCGGCTCACCCCTACTCGCCCTGCAGGGCACGCCCAACACCTGGGCTGGGTACAAGGACATGGTGGCATTGTGCAGTCCACTGACCAGTCCAATGTGGCCATGGCCCTGTCGTGGGCCTCACCCCACTCACCCCTGCATGGCCTGCCTGCTAGAGAAGGGAATGGGTGGAGGGGAGCCAGGTGGCCTCACCTTCCTTGGCACAGTCATGACAATGGGCTCGCACTTGCGCTCATGCAGCTTGTAGAACCTGGGATGGGAAGGGAGGGGGTCCCATGGTGGGACTTCTCATTGCTCCCCTCCCCGATACTCCCAGTCCTGACCCCAGCCCAGCCCGCAAACCAAGCCCTGACCTCTGAGACCCTGAGACCCCTCCCACAGGCTACCTCAAAGACCCTGTGAGCTGACCCCTGACCCTAAGCAGCCTCCTACGATCTGAGCTCTCACCCCCTACAGCCACTGCCTGGGCAGCCCTCTTACCGGGCAATCTCGCACTTGTTGACATCCAGGCCCCTCTTGGGCATGCTGCCCATGCCCCTCTGGGGCTCTTTGCTGGTGAATGTGTTCAGGAAGTGGATGTAGGGGGGCTCGTCTGTGATCTCAAAGTACCGGATGCTGGAGTCGCCCTGCGGGAAAGAGGGTCAGTCCTCAGGCATCCCTCTGCCTGGCCCCGCCCCCCAGCCCTGCCGGCCCCGCTCCAGCCCAGCCAGTCTCACCTTGCCACAGACATAGACCACACTGGTGTCCGGGTCGTAGAAGGGCAGCAAGGCCCCGTTGCTGGAGTCCAGCTCCTGCAGGGCCATGGGCTCCTCGAAGCTGGCCTGGTGCATGGGGGTAGAGGGGGCGACAGTCAGACCGGTGCAGAACTCCCCGGCCCGGCATGTCCCAACCTCCCAGCCAACTTCCCGTGCCAGAGGTGCTGCCCCTACATGCCGGGTGGGTCTGCTTCCATTCTGAGCCTTTGTCTACGAGGTGGGCCCCACCAGGCCCTGGGGTTCCGCTTCATTTCCGGGGCCCACTTTCCCAGCCTAATTCAGGCCTTCGGAGCACTCCCAGGCACTGAGCAAATGCTGAGAAAATCTCTCCCATGAGGAGCGGGGGTGCCAGGCAGTACCAGCCCTCCCAGAGGGCCCCCAAAGTCAATAAACAGATACACAGGGCTGTGGAACAGCATTTCAGAGGCAAGGCTGGGGGCTTCCTGGAAAAGGGGGCCCCTGCACTGGGCCTCGAAGGGCTGGGTGGGTACAGGCAAGCAAAGCGGGGAGGCCTCTCAGTGGCAGTAACAACGTGGGTGGGGGACAGAGGCAGCGCGGGAGGCTGGAGAGGGGCTGGGGCAGGAGAGACCAGCAGGGCTCCACGTCCTGAGTCCCACGGACTGGCTGGGCACAGGGAGTCACAGTTGCTGCAGCGTCCCCCTGCCCCCTGCCCAACCCGCCTGTCCCTCACCGGGTCCCAGAGCGCCAGCTGCCGCTCGCTCATGCGGCTGAAGCCTGTGGAGAACACCTTGCCGTCGGCCAGGAAGATGGCCCGCATGGGCCGAGCGCCCTCGTGCGCCTTCTCCCGCTCCTGGGGGACAGAGTGGTCAGTGCCCCACACAGCTCCTGGGCCTGCCCGTTGTCGTCCTCACCCCCCAGGGCCACCTACCGCCACCAGGGTGCCCCGGCGGGGGTCGATGATGCGCACGCTCTTGTCCTTGCAGGCGGAGCAGAAGAGGCTGCCGCTGCGGTTCCAGCTGATGTTGTAGATAAGGTCGGGGTGCAGGCTGTCCAGGCGGTACAGCTCCTCCGCCGTCCCCACGTTCCAGATGAGCACCACGTTGTCGCAACCTACCGGGTGGGAGCCATCAGCCCACGTGCTGGCCTGGACCGGCCTCCGGGACCACACCCAGCCTCGTGACCTCCACGGCCTCAGCTTTCCCATCTGTGAGATGGGCCCAGGGAGGTGGCTGGGAGGGATTCCTAGGGTGCTCCTGGAGAAGGGTTGGTGATGGCAGACCTGCGCTGAGCAGCACGTTGCGGGCCGTCGGGTGCCACGTGACAATGCCCACTCGCTTGGTGTGCCCCTCCAGCACTACCACCGGCTCTGTGAGCTGGGAGGTCAGTCCATGCTCTGGGATTTGCCACACCTGTGGGAGCAGAGGATCCCGGCTGAGGCCTCCGTCTGGCCTTGCTGCCTGTGACGTCCCATCCAAGCGCAGCCCCGCACCTCACCATGACTGTGCAATCCTCGGAGCCGCTGGCAATGACTTCGTCATTGTGGGGACACCAGTCGATGTCCAGGACAGGGCCTGTGTGACCGCACACTGTTGGATAGGCCTTGTCAATGCGGCCTGTCTGTGGGCATGAGGGGGCAGTCAAGGAGGACCCAAGGCTCATTCTGCCCCAGAGCCTGTCTTTCCCTCCATGGAGTGGGAATGACGCACTTGGTGGCCTGTGGGTGGCTGGGATGGGACCCTTCCTGCCTCTTCCTGGCCCATTGCCTCCTGACAGGCATCTCCAAGTGAGCAGGAAGTGAAATGTTTGCTGCCTCTGACGCCTACCCCATGGCAATAAAATACTCACCCATCTGTTAACGCCTCTTGGGCAGTAAATCTGAATTATGCTATCTACCCAGAAGTGTAGGGATAGCAAGATAAGGGATGTGAAACGAGGCAGGTGTGGCCCGGCTGCCCCCGTCCTTCCCCAGCCTCGTCCAGGCCCACCTTGCTGAGGGGGAGCACTAGGAAGGCACCCCCACCGCTGGCCTCCACAATCACGGCCAGGAACTTGGGGTTGACTGCGCAGAAGGTGCTGTCCCAGGTGACTCGGGACACTCGGATGTCTTCGTAGCACTGGTCATTCTTGACCGGCTGCCCGAACACGTGCCTGAATTTGCTCTGCCGAACCACTTTGCGGAAGGACATGCCTGCAGGGTGGAGAAAGCTGAGTCAGCCCGCCCATCCCGGCAGCCCCCGAAGCCGGCAGGGCTGCAGGAAGGGAGGTGGCGAGGACGGCACAGCTCCTTACAACGCACCTCGCTGTTTCCCAGTTAGAGAATGGGCCACAGTGAGACCTGACCCCTTGCTGACACTGCTGAGTGCTGAGGGCTGCAGCCCTCCGGCCCCTGCCTGCTCTGATGTGTCTGTGGGAGAGAGGGAGGTGCCAAGGCCGGAGCAACCTTAGCTCCTCTGTGGACCCGAGACCGTTAGCAGTCGCTCTGTCCTGCCTGGGCTTGGAGGCTGGGTGATGGGGAGGACGGCCAGGAGTCAGGCCAGCTCTCCGCGGTAGGCAGCGCGGGCCCCGGCTCTGAGGCCCAGGAATGTGCGGTGATGCCCAAATGCTCAGGAAGCTGCAAGGAGCCCCAGGGCAGCCCAGGGGGCCGGGCAGGAATGGCGGAGCTCGGGATGCAGCCCCCAGTCTTCGAGCATCCCAGAGCGGACTCGGGTCGGGGTGCAGGGTGAAGGAGGCGCAAGTAGGCCCAACTTCAAGGGACCCCGGCCCCAGAAGGGAGGGGCTGGGTGGCCCAGGGCAGTCGGGACTGAGGGTGGGGCTCAGCCCAGGGGAAGGGCTCCTGGACTCGGGACCCCCACCCCGGCCCTCCACAGCTCCACCCCGCAGCCCCGCCCAGACACCCCCAGCCCGCACCCCCAGCCCGGCCCCGCCGCGCTCACCGGGGACGCGGGGGCTGCGGCACCAGCCTCGGGCGGCTCCGGATCCCGGCCTCTGGGAAGCAGGAAGCGGGAATCAGGAAGTGACAGAGGAGCGGGGAGCGGGGGGCGGGGCGGGGGCTCGTGGGGGCGGAGCCGAGGTCACGCGCGGAGGGGCGGGGCGGGAGGCCGAGAGCAGAGCCTGAGGCTGGGGCGAGGGCGCGGGGGCGTGGTGGGCGGGGCCGGGGCGGGCCTCTCCTAGGCCCCGCCCCTCAGGGGGCGAACCGGCTGGGACTCCGGGTGGAGATGGCCCTGGAGGAGCCGCAGGTAGGTGCAGCCTGGCCCCAGACTTCAGGCCCCTTGCCCGTTCTGCTCCTCACTGCAGTGTCCTTGGAGGTCGCCAGGATTGGATGGAACGCCCCTACCCCAACCCCCCTGTCCAAAATACAGTATGTTTGGACAGTCCATGTATTCAGATTTCCTCGTTTAGGTTTGGAAACTTCCTGTTCTTGGTTAACAATGTAAATAAAACAGGTATTCCAAGGGACCACTGGAGGTCCCAACCATCAGTCTTCCAGGTGCACACTCCTAGGTCTTTGCCTTCCTTCTTACCAAAAATAGAAATGGGGGGTGCACCCTGGTGGTTCAGGTGTTAAGTCTGCGGCTGCTGCCACTTATTCTACATTAAAGTCCAAGGACGCGGGGTCACGACCGGGGTTTGCACTGAGGACCTGGGAACAACCAGCATGGAAAACGACATACCCCATTTGAAAAACGTTTCTTTCTCTTTCGGCCTGCCTGCCTACTTGCCTTCATTCCTGCCTGCTTCGAAAGAGAGAGAAACAAAGAAAACAAAAGAAAAAGAAAGAAATAGGCCATGCCCCACAGATCCCTCACACCTTCCTTTCTTTCCTCCACCATCTTCCACGGAGGCCTGGAGGACTTTCCATAGACCTCACCTTTCTATCTGGCTCCAGACTGGCTTCCCCAGGTCAACTCATCCCCATCCCACCCTAGGACTCTCAGGTGCTCCCGTAAGTCCCACAGTCTTTTCCCTCCCCCTGGGCTGGCAGCCCCGGCACGCTGATCACTTCTCTCCTTCCGTCCTTGAGCCTCTGTTTCCCTGGAGCCTGAGGGTTGACGGGCAGCGTCCCTTTCTCAGAAAAAGAGGGCTGGAAGGGGAGCCGGAAAGGAGGAGCAGAAGTCAGAAGGCGCCCTGCCCCTTTGCGAGCCCCAGAAGCATCTCTGGCTCCCACAGCTGCACTGCAGTCACACACCCTGTGTGGAAACAGCTGAGAGGACAGGTCCAGGCCCAGGTCACCCCCTCAGGGTTCAGTTCCCACTTACTTGGCTCCAAAAACCCCGGGGTGCAGACCCGATCTTTTCAATCCGGGTGTCAAGTGGGTGTCTTGGAAGAGAGAATGCTGCGTCTGCATCGTGTCCTCCAGGCCAATGCCAGGGATCTGTCCAAAGCCCAAACTGTATCCCGCTCTAAACTCCCCCCTCGATCCTCATTGCCTCATGACATAACATCGGCAGCCAGTCGCTGTCACTGCCCCAAACACCTGCTCCCCCACACTCACCCGCCTGTCCCCGAAGCACACCATCTCCCTTCCTACCCCAGGCCCTTGGAAGATCCTGCTACCTGCATCCAGAAGCACTGCCCTGAAAACTTGAAAAGGCTCTATCTCTTTCTTCTCCCGGTTTCTACTTAAATGTCTCCTCCTCGAAGGGTGCTCCCCGACCACTTCCCCATCACCCACCACCCTCTGACCCTGCTTGTATCATTCTTAATCATACCTGATGTTACATATTTGCGTATTTGCTTTTTTCTGCCTGGTCAACAAATAGAGGGCAGCCTTTGCCTTGTTTTCCACAGTAGCCTTGGCATCTAGAACAAGATCGAGCTCAGCTTGTGTTCAGTTGACGTACGTTAAATGGATAAATGAACAGCAGCCCTGAGTGCAGAATTGAAAAATGTTCATATTCACAATTCTCAGAATCAATGCCTGGAGCCTATGGGGGGTACCTCTCACCTGGAGAAAGGGAGAGTCTTCCAGAGGACACAGCAGTCCTCTCATGGGGTGTGCAGGGATGCAGTGGAGGGACTGTGGAATGTCTGGGGGTGAGTCCTCCCTTCATGCCCACTGGCCTTGGGTATGCATGTTTCCTTCAACACGGAACCCTTCTCCATGGACCGCCAAGGGATCGCCTCTTTATCCCCAAAACCTCCTGCTCTTTCTCCTCAATAGCAATTACCTGATGCAGGTGGGATTCTTTTTTTTTTTTTCGGAGGGGAGATTCTCCTTGGAAATCTTGGAGTTGGGGCTGGCTCACCCAAGAGGCAGGGTTTGAAGTATGGATCAGAGTTGAAGGGAAGTGACTGGCATGGAGGTTTTATTCCCTGGTCTGCCTGCCATATGGAAAAGGCTTGGGAATCCTGCCTGGCAGGAGGGGCAGACAGAGGGGCACTACAGAGCAGCCCATGACGGGGCAGGGAAGTCTACCCTACCCTCAGGAAGCGTGTGTTCCAGCAGGGTGGGGGAGTAGACAGCATTTCGTGTAGTAGTTTGGACGTCGTCTGGTGGGCAGGATGCCTGCCACGGGGCTGTGGTCTGCGGGGCAGTTCTGGTCCCTACTGACTAGGATAGCCAAATAAATGGCCAACAGTTATGAAGCACTTACTCTGTGCCAGGTGAGGATCCAATCACTTTATATAGAAATTGACACTCCTGGAAAATGAGACCCATTATTATGACCCCATTTTACAGATGAGGAAACTGAGTCCCAGTGACGTCAAGGGCCTTGCTGAAGGTCATACAGCTGGTGAGTGCTGGAGCCAGGATTCAATTAACACCAGGGGCACCAGAGGCCACACCTCTAACCACCCCTCACCCTTTGTTTCCAAAATGGAAAGTAGTCTAGAAGACACTCACAAGGGCTCACTGAATATTTGTTGAATCGAATGAATTCAGTCACTTCATGTCTGTCCAGAAATTGCTTTCCCACCTTGATGTCCACAATTCCATCACTAGGAAGTCCTATGGTCATGCTGTCATATAAATGACCACCACGGCTACCAACTGGGCTCAGTAAGCGATAGAGCAGGCAGCCTTGCAAGAGGAACATTATTGCCCATTTTACAGAGGAACAAGCTGAGGCGAAGTGAGAGCTAGGAACCAGAACCCAGCTCTGAGTGCGCCACCCGCCACAGCCTGCTGCCTTTAACGCCTGCATCCCTCGGGCGGACAGCACTTGAAGTGCCGGCAAGGGCACTTCTCAGCCACTAAAGGTCACAGCTCATGCAAAAGGGGCAGGGGCAGTAAAACAGGAAACAGGACATGATTTTGGAAAGCTGGGGGTTAGAAATGGCTGGGTGGGGTATGTGCTGAGAGAAGGGGATTGGAACGAGCGAAGTGGGATGGGGACAGGCAAGCAGAGCTTTAACACTCCCTAGTTTTGCTCTCAGTGTCCGCAGCTGGACAGGGAAGAGGTTGGCTCTGCCGCAGAGACCTTTTGTGAGTTCTTGCGGGGGGTGGGGGGGACACTTTTCCGGAGTCACTGACCCCCAGAGTTCACTGCTTGGATGTCCTCTGTCTCTGCCCCTGGTCTCAGCACATAGCAATGGCTCGGATGGGACAGGAGCTGGGCAGGGAGCAGGTGGCCACCGGTGAGCCCTTCGGTGGAGCTGACCTGACACCCTTGGCACCGCCCAGCCGAGGCAGGTGTGCTCTCTGGGCACCTGGTATCTGGGCAGAGCTGACCTGCTCCCGTGCTTCCAGGTCTCTGGCCATGTGGGGACTCTCCCACCTCGTCCCATCCTTCCCAGCCCCTGCAAGGACATCCTTCTAGGCCAAGGAAAGCAGAGCACCTGCTCCTCAAGCCTTTACTATGTGCCAGGCTCCTGCTGGGCACCCCATACTCACTGAATCCGCCTTGCCTAGCCTCGCAGCCTTTCGGGGTGAGGGGCTGGTGGGCCCTAGGCCGGCTGTAGCTCCTGGGGCCCTGGCCCCTGCAGGGATGTCCTTGTTGGTCTCCCGGGGGCCTGGGCTAGAGGATGGGACAGGGAGGAGGGGACGGAGGGAAGGACCAGAGGGAGGTCAGATCAAGTGTGGGGACATGTCTTTGTCACCTTTCTCCCACTGAGGCTAATCAGGGCATTGTCAGTGGGGTCCGGGGGTGCGGGGTGGGGCAGACACCAGCAGCTGGACGACTCGGGCTGTTGGGTCGCAGGAGTGTATAAGAGGACGAAAGCATGGAAGAGCTCAGTGGGACGGGGCGGGACTTGCTGCTGCCAGCCAGCTGGGGGCTTGGCTTCCTCATCTTCACTTCCCCCAAGTTCTCCCGCGAGGCCCCAGGGACTCGGTGGGTTTTCCGAGATGGCTTCCTTCACAGCTCCTCGCCTCTCACTGGCTGGTTCCTCCTCCGTCCCCTCTGGGTCTTCCGCTGCCCTGTGGCCCCGGGCTTTCCTGCATCCTCACGTGGGGCCTGCCTCTGGGGCCACGCTGCCGGGGCTGTCTCCCGCGGGTGCGGCCTCCGTGGCTGGGTTCTCAGGGGTCCTTGGGCTGGGATCTGTAGGTGGAGCCGAGGAGGTGTCATCGCCCCGGGGGCTGGGGGCTGGGCTGTGGGTGGGTCCAGGGCTCTGGGCCTCAGGGCTTTCTGGGGGCTGGGCCGCGCTGTCCAAGGGGTTCTGCATCTCATGGTTCTCCTGGGACCAGACCACAGAATCTGACTGGGGCTGGGCCATGGGGTTCACCTTCGGCTGGGCTGTGGGGTCCGCCTGTGACTGGGCCGTGGGGTCCGCCCGGGGCTGGGCCATGGGGTTTGCCTGGGCCCAGGCCATGGGGTTCACCTTCGGCTGGGCTGTGGGGTCCGCCTGTGACTGGGCCCTGGGGTCCTCCCGGGGCTGGGCCTCAATCGTTGGCCCCGGCTGTATCTGATCCCCAGAGTCCACTGGTGTCCGTGGCTCGGCCGGCGCGAAGCCGCCTGGCTGCTCCTCGCAGAGAGCCGCCGCAAAGGAGGAGAGCAGTGCGCGCAGCAGGGCCCTGAGGTCGGCGCCGGCCAGGAGGCAGAGGAAGGGGCTGAGGCAGCTGTTGAGCAGGATCAGGTAGTGAGAGTAGATCAGGGCCTCCCACAGCAGGTCTCCGGGATAGACGTCCCACAGGAAGGCCAGGTACAGCAGCTGCGCCAGCTGGTAGGGCAGCCGCAGGACCACGCAGGCCGACAAGATGGTCTCGGCCACGCGGGCGAAGCTGCTGCAGGCTGGCCGTGCGGGCTGGCGGCGGCGGCAGCTCCTGCAGGACGCGGCCTGCGTGAGCACGTGGCAGACAAGCAGCAGGAGGAAAGGCAGGCAGCCCCCCAGGACCTCCAGCACCCGCAGAGGCAGTTCCTCGCTGTCCCAAAAATCCAGGCAGATGACCAGGTCATACCACCCGACGGCGGCCTCGGGGAAGACCAGCCAGGGCGCGCTGAGGAGCGTGGCCAGCACCCAGGCGCCGGCGCAGACCCAGAGGGGCAGGCGCACCGGCCGACGCTCGGGGTACCAGCGTGGGCACAGCGCCAGCAGGCAGCGGTCCAGGCTGAGGGCCGCCAGCAGGAAGAGGCCGGAGGAGTAGGACACACCCCACAGGAAGTAGTAGAAGCGGCAGGCAGCTGTCCCCAGCGGCCAGTGCCCTCCGTGCTGGACCTCCAGGATTTGGAAGACAGCCGCCGCCAGGAACAAAAAGTCCGAGAGGGCCAGGCTGAGCAGGAGCAGGGCCAGCCGCGTGCCGGCTCCCCGGCGGGCCTGAGAGCCTGCCAGCCACGCCATGAGCCCGTTGGCTGGCAGCCCCAGGAGCAGCAGGGACACCAGGAAGACTGTATCCCCGCCGCCCTGCGGGTAGTAGTCCTCATCGTCGAGCTCCACGCGCGGCCTGAGTCCAGCGGCGCCCAGGTTGTCTTTCATGGCAGTGTCCATCCTAGGTCCCTACTGTACCACCGGACAACGAGCCTGCACCTGGCGAACCAACGCAGAGTGAATGTCTGAGACTGGGTGAGAGGGCTGTGCGTCTCCAGGCAAGTTGTTGTCCCTCTCTGAGCTAACAGCGTCACCTTTTGGGTAGTTAGCCTCTGCAAGGACTTTAATAGACGAACTCACCTATCCCTCCTCTAGCTCATTTTACGGGTGAGAGAAAAGGGCCGAGGAACAGTGACTGGTCCCAGGTCAGAAGTAGGAAGGAGGCCCCAGAACTCAAATCCAGACAGCACCATGCTGCCATGGGGACACTGGGGTGTGCAAGAAGACTAAGCCAGAGGCTTCAAGTACACTCGCAAAGCTGGTGAATATTTCTTTCAATAAAATGTTACAGTAAAGTCTGATAAAAATGAAAAATGGTACTCAGGACGTGCTCTGGTGGCCCAGAGGTTTAGTACACCAGGTGTGGTCCACATACATCCCAAGGTCCCAGGTTCGAGACCCGGGCGGAGTGGGGGGACCACCAAGAGAAACAACTAAATAAAATAAAGGGCTTCCTCCTCCTCTCTCTTCCTGCCTGCCAGCTCTCCTTCATTTCTGCTGCACCCTTCCTTTAAAAACAAGGGAAGGTGATGGTACTCAGATCAAAGGAGGGGAGACAGTTTGAAAACCACAGGTCAAATCATCACAAACCCCTGGGGTTCACGTAGTTAAGCTCTCAAGAGGAATTCGAGGGTGGACAGGGAGGTTGGGGCTGTAGGAGATCCCTCCCCAGTGAGGGTGCTCAGGGCGCTCAGGACCAGTAGCTCAGGACCTGGGCAGCCCGGGCCTGGCCCCAGAGGGGTAGCACACTCCACCCTCCTCTCAGCCCTCTCCCATCCTCACGGCCCAGGCAGAAGGGCTATTGTCCCCTAGGACTATTGAACAAAGAAGGGGGCTCGGCATGTGATGAGGCTGAGAGGCTGGGACCCAAGAGTCCTGCCCCCACCTCCCAAGTGGTGGTGGGAGTTTCCTCTGAGGGTGAAGAGAGCCCTGATGGTCTCAAGGGGCTAGGGGAGGACCCGGATGCTGGGAAAGTCTGGGTCCTGCCTTTGGTCCATGGCCCCGGCCACTCAGTCTCTAGCCCAGTGCCCCTTTAGGGTTCATCCCCAGGCTGAACCACGCTCAGAGCCCCAGTTCCTGCTGGCTCAGAGTCCTGGCTCCCTGGCCCACCCGTGAGGCCGGGCTTACCTGTGAGGTGCAGGCTACTGACCGGGAAGGGCAGGGCGGGCCTGCCTGCCCAGCGGTCCAGCCATCCCACGGCCCCACGCCGGGGCCTGCTGCATGGCGCCAGCTGCAGGCATGAAACCCAAGCTGTGAGGGCATGAATCATTTATGGGACTGCCTGCCGGGAAACCCTAACCCTGGCCCCCGAGGCCAAGTGACTGGCCAGGTCCCCCAGCAGGCCCCCAGTCCAATCCTTGGACCGAAACCCCTGCCCCATGGGTCCCTCCAGCTCAGGGCAGGTGTGGGTCCCCAAGGTCCAGCTCCTCTGTGTCAACCCCATCCCCTCAATCTAGCCCTCAAAGCCTCTGCGATGCTCGATGTGGCCTCTGTTCCTCCATTTCACACACCCTGGGCCACAGCCAGGATGTCACCAGGTGAGGGGCGGCCAGGAGGCGACTTCGTCCTACCCTTCCTGGCTCCCAGCCTTGCCCACACTCTTCCTCCTGCCCGCGATGCCTTCCCCTGTCCTATCTGCTTAGCTAAGTCCTGTCCTGGTCACACCACTGGGCTGAGTCTTCGCTGCCCTAGCAGCACTGGCCCGTCTTATAGATGAGACCGTGGAGGCTCAGGGGGTCCACAGCTGGCTGGGTCTCCCCGCCCATAAGTGTCTCACTGAGTCACCTTGCCGGGCTGCCAAGGCTGTTCTCCTGACCCATTTGACCCTGTCCTGGCCACCCCTGGGTAGAGGCTGGGATTAGGACCTGGGCTGCCTGTCTCATTTACCCTAATCCTCCTCAGGGCCTGATCCCAGTTCTCAAGTGGGGTGCGTAAGCAGCTTGATGGGTCCTGAGAGCCCAGGGTACTCTATGGTGCTCCCTCCCTGAGCCTCGTCACCCCTTTCCACATGGCTACCGAGCAGGTGACTCCCAGTGGTGCTGAGGGGCTTCCTCTGACCAGAAGCGGGAGTGAGAGGGAGAAGGGGCTCCGAGGGTCCCGGAAGGGCGCCAGCAGCTCTGGGGAGCAGACCTCTAACCAGACCCCTGAGGCCCTGGGGAGCAGTAGGAACCCCTCAAGGACCAGAGAAGGGCAGGAAGGCCCCGGGCCGTCCTCTCGCCGCCAGTCCCGCCGGCATCGCCCTGGCCCCCAGCACGATGCCACGCAGAAGACGTATGGGCCTCTGCTCAACCGCATCTTCGGGAAGGTCAGATGGGGCCCCAGGCAGCATGGGGTCTGGGGGGAGACACCTGTCCTTGGGCTACCCACCGGGACCCTGCTACCGCTCCGCTCCAGAGCCTGGGCTTCTCTAGCTGGGGCGGCTAGGTCTCCGGCCGGCCTGGGCAGCAGGCAGACCACGCCGAGACAGCGAGAGCTCAGGAGCAAGAAGGGGCATTGCCGTTCCTCCTGGGGCCCGAGACTTCAGCTGCCTTACCCCGCCCGGTGGGATGCGCCCTGTCTGGCTGGCAGGGGGCTGGGGCTGGAGGAGGGAGGGTGGCCAGAGCCCTGGCGGGCCCCGGGGACACCCTGGACTCTGTCCCTGCAGGACCGCGAGCTGGGCCCTGAGGAGCTGGATGGTAAGTGGCCCTTGGCAGCGGTGGTGCGGCTGGGAGGTGTCCCGGAGCCCGGAGCCTGGGGCTGACCACCACCCCCGGCCCCCTGGCCCCCGCAGAGCTGCAGGCGGCCTTCCAGGAGTTTGACACTGACCATGATGGCTTCATCGGCTACCGGGAGCTGGGCGCCTGCATGAGGACTCTGGGCTACATGCCCACGGAGATGGAGCTCATCGAGGTCTCGCAGCACATCAAGATGCGAAGTCAGTGCCCGCCAGCCTGCTGGCAGAGTCTCAGAGTTCGGGGGTCAATGACGAGGGGCCAAGTGGCTCTGGGAGCCCGGCGGGTGCTGGTGGGATGAGGGAGTGACAGATTCCAGGGCAGGACCACAGGGGCCTCACCAGATGCGGGGTGTCCGTGGGATGTCGTCTCTGCCTTCCTCAGGGGGCCGTGGGCTCTCCTCTGCTGACTCCATGACAGGGTGCTCCCAGCTCCCTCCCTCTGTCCCTCCCTCCCCCTTTCCCTCTCTCTCCCTGAGGCCTGGTGTGACAGCACCCTGGCCATTCCCTGCCTCGTTTCACAAGCTCAAACACCTGATTCTCTGCTCCAGGACGCCTGCTTGTGCTTTGTCTTGATTGTCCCCAATGGGGCCACCCTTGTGAACACTTAGCCAGGCTTCCTTCCTCTCCCCACAAGCTGTTACTGGCCCACTGGTGATGTTTATAACTGGTGGCCTCTTGGAAGGAGGGGCTCCCGGTGTCAGCTACTTCAGGGCTGTTTATTGCCACCTACCGGGTCCCAGACTGTATAGCCAGGACTCCAATCTCAAAGGCACCCCACGAGGAGTCCCTCATCCCTCTCCTAGGGTAAGGAAGTCACCCAAGGCCACGCATGATCTGTGCCACCGTGGTGGGGTTTGCCTAGGGCTGCCTGGTTCCAAGTCTGTCCTCCTTTGCCCACAGTCAAGTGCCTCACTGAGCTCGCCCAAGCATTCCGCCCCCCAGCACAGAGTGGGGCTCCACCCTCTCACTCCCTGAGGGCCTGGGCACGCGTGGTCCTTCCTAGATGAAGAGTGGGCAGAGGCTGGCCCTCACCATGTCCCTCCTTGGGCCCCAGCCCTCACCACTGTGGTCCTCTGCCTGGGTCCGCAGTGGGTGGCCGCATGGACTTTGAGGAATTTGTGGAACTAATAGGCCCGAAGCTGAGAGAGGAGACGGCGCACATGGTGGGGCTGCGGGAGCTGCGCATCGCCTTCCGAGAGGTTTGGAGCGGGGTCCCAGCAGGCCATGGGTGGGCTGCGGGCATCCTCGCTGGCCTCCCACCAGGCCTGGGGAGATGGGTGGCCTCAGGCCTGTAGATGGTGGGGCTAGGGCCAGGGAGGCGTTGGAGAAAGTGGGACTCACTCCCAGTCAGGAGATCCAGCCAGGAGGGGCTTCCTGGAGAGGGAGGCTGCAGTCTCCACCCAGGAGGAGGGGGTGCATTTGGATGGATGAAGGTGGGGCATCCAGGAGTTGGGTGTAGGCAGCAGTGACTTGGATGGGAGGGCTGAGCCCTGCTGGGGTCCTAGTTTGACAGGGACAGAGATGGACGAATCACAGTGGCGGAGTTGAGACAGGCAGTGCCGGCTCTGCTAGGGGAGCCGCTGGTGGGTTCTGAGCTGGATGAGATGCTCCGAGATGTGGACCTCAATGGGGACGGTACTGTGGACTTTGATGGTGAGTCTCCTTCCCTTTAGTTCCCGGTCAAGCCCTGCCTTCCTGGGATCTGAGCTGGATGGGCTCCAGCCCCGCTCCATCTCTCCTGCAGAGTTTGTGATGATGCTTTCCATCCACTGAGGCCCCAGGAAGGAGAATGTGTGGCTCCCGTGGCTGACAGCAGCGGGGTTCATGCGGCGCACAACGAGGCCCCGGGCTGGAAGGGTCCGCGCCCCCAGGCTCCTGCCCTGGACTGGAGACAGCTGGCCGGATAGTGGGCCCATGCTGCCACCTGCCCACCGTCACCTCTCTCCCACCCCAACTGTCACCTCTCTCCCACCCTAACCGTCTTGAAAATGGAGAGGGATGATCCCAGACACAGAAGACAGAGAGCTCAAAGTGGGGTGGTGGGAGGGAGCTGACACCAGCAGGGCTTCAGACCTGGAGAGACACCGGGAGTGACACAGGAGCTATAAGAGGCTGGGAGATGACCTTACATCCAGTAGAAATGTGTCTCCCCTACAGGAAATGTCTTAGGTGGAGCCAGCTGTATGGTCAGTTTCCTGCTGTCTTCTCTGCCATTCCCAGGGTGTGCTCCAGCTGTTTTGTTTCCCAAGTGTCAGGAACAACAGAGAAAGGGGACAATGATCATGAACCACTGACACCCCATTCAGCAGAGCGCCTCACAAGCGACACCTAACAGCAAAGGATGCTTGGGAACTGCAGTCTTTATTTGGGGTGGCCACATGCCCAGCTCAGAACCAGAGATTCTCCTAGTACCACACAGGCAGAGAGCAGACAGCAAAGGGGAGAGATCAGGCTCTTCCCCACCGCCGAGGGCAGGACAGAAGAGACGCATTCAACACGCAGTGACAACAAAGGTTGAGAGTGATGGTTTGGAAAGAAAGGTCTAGTAGAGCTGGCTGGAGACCTAGGAGGAGAAAATTAACCAAAAGAAAGTTAGTATCATTGCAGGTGTATCTGACAAAAATGGGCTCTGAGGCAAAAAGGATTAGGGATAAACTGAGGCACAATTCACTAAGGAAATCGAATGTTCCTAATCGGTATGCAACTATGAATGTGTTTCCCAACTAAAAAGAATTTAGATTTGTGGTTAGAGTTTAGCTAGCCATTATTCCCTGAGGATAGTGTGTGAATCAAAGTGACTCCATCTTGGATGGTGCCATCTTTTAAAATTTTTATTTGCAACATTTATTTTATTTTTATTTAGTTGCACATCTTGGTTGTTACTCCTGGCCCCGGAACACAAACCTGGGTCCTGCGATGTGCATGGAACGTGCCGATCAGAGGCAATGGATTAACCAGGCACTGCCATCTTAGGTCCCCACCACTGTTTTCACCTTCCAGGCATGCAATCCAAAAATACTTCCTGCAACTGTTTTTTGACCCACTCATCCTAATGTTCCCAGGATGTAAGCAAACCAAGGACTCTTCAGGAGTAGAAAGCTGCTTAGATCATACCTCCAGGTCAGTGCCTCTACCTGAGTCACCTACTCAGTTAATCAGTGAGGAAAAGCACATTCTGTGAAGGGTAAAGGAAGACCCATACTTCCGAGGCTAAGGAGGCTCCTAACTGCAACTCGGTCCAGCTCTGGGCCTGGGTGAGTGACCTCCACCAATTACAAGTAGATCTCCTGGACATGCCTGTTTTGTTCTTCAGAATCTAATTACCTTCTCAATTTGGAGGAACATGTTTGTTCCCACAGCCCTGGAAGGGTCACTGTCAATCCAACATGGATAATCACCCCGCGAAAATGAAATGTGACCTGTTCGCATTCAAACATTAGACGTCACAGGGTTTTGTCCAAGTTCTTAGAAACCCAGGCCTGGGAGCTCGTTTTGTTTTGTAAAGGTCTGGATGGCCAAGACTTTAGATTTTGAGACCTCCATGGCTTTTGTTAAATGCTGACCCTGCTGTAGCAGTTCGTCCCCAAGTTGCCAGAGTCAGCTTATAAGTAAGTAGGTGTGGCTGTGTTAGAAATTCAAATTTAAAAAATAGGCACACCCTTGGTGGCCTAGTCATTTAAAACAGGTGCTATCCACGTACATCCTAAGGTCCCTGGTTCAAGACCCGGGGCCAGGGAAATAACCAATGATGAATAACTGAATAAAAATACATATAAAATGCTTCCTCCTCTTCCTTCCTGCCTACTTATTTGCCTTCATTCCTGCCTACACCTTTCCTTTGGAAAATAAAAATTAAAAACTAAGTATGCTTAATTTATCGATGCTAAAATCTGAATTCTACAACTGTATGTTACCAAATTTTATTACTGTTTTCCCAACCATTACTAAAATGTAAGAACCATTTTCACTTGGGAGCCACATGGGGCTGTAGGCATAGGTTCCTGCCTCCTCATCAGGCTTCCAAAAGGGGGAATCGCAGTTTCTGGAATGACTGTGAAGACTGCAATGACAGAAAGTCTTGAGCAGAGTCGCTCCCTGTAGTAATTGCTTATTTGCTCACTTTTAATGAATGTGTTTGTAAATTTTTTTCCTGCTTTTTCTGATTTATTGCAATGTAATTTTGTGTCTGATTAACAAAACGGTGGGCTTGTATTCTGCGTGTCTTTGTGTTTTATTTCACTCTCCTAGTTTTGCTGTGTCTTACAAAAGCATTGGTCCACACAGTTAGCATCACACTGGTCCTTCCCCACAGCAATTTGAGCAGCACTGATTTGGGAGTTCCTGCATCCAGCTGGTGCCCCCCATGTGCCTCAACTCTGGGATAAGGTTGGAAAGTCTGGGTGGGCCAGCAGCACAGGTGTGAAAACGGGGGTCTGGTGGTTCACTAAGCAAAGTGACAGAAATCCAGACACACTGGAGGCCAGCCAGCTGCAGGGAGGGAGGGAAGGACTATTTTTTTCTTAAAGGAAAAGTGCAGGCAGGAATGAAGGCAAGCAGAGAGGAAGGAAGAAAGAGGAGGAAGAAGCACTTTATTCATTTTATTTAGTTGTTCATCATCTTCATTGTTCCCACGGCCCCGGGACATGAACTTGGGATCTTGGAAGTTTGTGGACTGAGCTCAACCCCTATGCCACCAGGGGACACATAGGATTTCCTTTTTTTTTAAAAATTTGTTTTCCCTAGCCCATGGTTGTGAACCTGGGTCCTCGGCCTGTACATGCATCTGGCTCAGTGCCTGAGCCAACAGGGCATGCTCGTCAGTCCCTTTTTCGTGGCACTCACACTTCACTCAGACAGACTGTAAATGTGTAAGCTTGTCAACAGGGTCTTACCAGGCCTCAGCTCTCCCATATCCTGCTACCCGTTCCGTGGAGAGGGCTCTGGGCCAGGGGGCTGGAGCTGTGGGTGTCTCAGTCAGCTTGTCTTTAAGGCCAGGCTGAGGCAGTGAGAACCAAAAACCACCTGTTAAGTTCTCAGTGCAGAACCTGGTGCCTTATGTAAGAGAGTGATCAACGGTAGCTATTATGATCTCAGATTTCAAGGTTCTCAAAGACTAAGGTTCTGTCTCTTAGTACCTGAGATTCTGAGATCCGTGGACTTGCAAACATTGAGACGACCTGTTTTCGATGTTCCATGGTTCCTAGAATCTTTGGTCACTGAAGTTCTCTATCACACATGCCCTGCCTTCCTGAGTCCTGTCCCCTATATCGCCCAATGTCTGGTCCTGGGAAGTAGGGCAGTAGGTTGAGGGGGCTGGACCACTGCCTTGTCATGACCCACATTCGGGGCTGACTTGGCAGCTCAGGGCCCTAGAGTCAGGCTGGAATCAGAGTACCAACCTCCAGGCCCCAGGCCTGCATCATCTGGGTGCCCTTAGCCAGGGCCTACCCTTGCAGCTAGGGGAGCCCAAGGGCTGGCAAGAGCCTCCTCCTGGCTTGCAGGGCGGAGTCCAGCCCCATCTCTACACAAGGCGTGACTTGCAGCATCGGGTGTACAACGGGAGACAGGTGCTCCCGAGCCCTTCAGCCTCAGGTCAGTCCTTTGCCCTGCCTTCAGGACAGGGGGCTGTGACTGGCGGGAAGGAAAAAGCAATCGTCTCTGCTGGAAATAACTACCCCTTTATTAAAACAGCACATCACCAAGCCAGCGCCCGGCTGAGAATAAGTTAAGGCACAGAGAAGGCGGGGCGACTTTCCCAGGTGCTGGTGCTGGGCCAGGCCTGTGTGCTTCAAACTTCCTGAGCAAACTCCCCAGAGGGCTGGGGGCTCGAGGGCGTTTCCCTTGAGATGGGGGCGTGAAAGCCAGACGCCGCCTGCGGGGCGCCCCCTGGGCTCCGCGGTCCGGGCGGTGTACGCAGCGCAGCTCACTTCTCGAAGTACGGCAGGTAGAAGAACTGGAAACCGCGGTGGCCCTTGACGCCGCAGTAGATGAAGATCACGTGGTACACTGCGGGGCGGGACCGTCAGACCGAGGCCACGCCCCGCCCCGGCCCGGCCCCGCCCCGCGCGCCCGCTCGCACCTCCCGGGACCAACAGGAGGAAGCCGGGCACGAAGAAGATGGCGCTGGAGACACCTGCGGGGCGACAGCAGGCTGGTCAGGGTCGGGGGCGCCGGGGGGCCGACGGGCCACCGCCGGGGCGGTCCCTCCGCTGTCAACGGGCTGTTCCCTGCAGCAGGAGGCGGAGGGGCAGCAGCGGGGAGGGGCGCTCACCTGGAGAGGGGGCCACCTCCAGTCCCACGCCGGTCAGGGTCAGCACTGCGCACAGACGGAGCCGCGACCGTGAGGGTGGGGCAGGGGCCTCCCCACGGGCCCCGACCTGGGATAGGCCTGAGGGATCCCACCCCGAGCGGAAGGGCCCCGGGCAGACCCTCCCCAGGGAGCCAACTGGTGTTTGCGGAACACTTGGCAGGCCCAGACCTGGGAGGGGGATTTTTGTCTGCTCTTGGTGCGGCCCATCTGTCACTTCATTTCCGAGGCCTGCAGTGTGCTGGGGCTGGGCCTCTGAGGTGAAAGGCAGCAGGGGTCCCTGCCGAGGAGCCCCCAACAAGCAAAGTGGTGTGGACACACAGGGCTGCTGCTTGGAGACGGCAGCATCTAAGCTGAGCGGTGTAGCGGCAGTAACAGCAGGTGACTATTAGGGACCACTTAAGAGGGCAGCCACTGCCTGGCACCGGGCTAAGTGCGTTACAGGTCCTGCCGTAGGTACTGGTCACCTGGACCCAAGAAATGGCGGCTTTTATCCCCATTTCACTGGCGAGCAAACTGAGGCGCGGGAGCAGAGGGGTCTGACGCCCTCTGCTATGAACAGAGGCCAGAGTCTAAACAGAACTTGGGCTTCTAGGCGCTTCTGGCAAGACTCACTTTCTAATTCCTACCGAGGCCCTTTCCGGGGCTGTGGTGGCTGTTGTCACCAAGCCTAAATCCTAGTGCATCTACTTTCTGGAGCTGCCCTGAGCAAGTCCCTTCCCCTGCCAGGGTCTATGTCCTCCTTTCTGAAACCTGGATGATCACTGTTTCCCTGTCGGGTTATGGAGAGAGTGGGGCTGATGAGGTAAGGCAGGTGGCCAGCACCACAGAACGACAGCTCATGGGGGCGAAGGGCGCAGAAGGGCTGGGGGACTTGGCCCTTCCTGGAGGAGGGAGAGGTGGACAGAGCCAGGGCAGCAGCCACAGTGGGGCCCTTATGGGTACCTCTTGATCCCAACCTTCGATCCTTTCTGGGGACCCCAGCTCCTCAACCCCATTGAATGAGGAGTGTGGGAGTCAGAAAATATTTAATTGTGAGATCTACCTGCTCTGGGCTTCAGTTTCCCTGTCTGAGCAATGAGGGCAGAGTGAGGTCAGCTCTAACTCCAGAGAAAGGGAAGGGGAAGGTACTCCATGGGTCAGACTGGTCGGGCACTCAACATCCTAGAGATTCCAGAGCACCGGCCCTCCATAGAGGTTCTGAGAGTCAGTGGTCCTCCCTCCAGCTCACTGTGACCTCTGTTAAGGTGAGGAAACTAAAACTGCCTGGCACCTGGCTCGGAGCAGACGTGGACCCCATGTTCCCGCTTGCTCTTCGGTCCCTGATGGATTAAACAGACCAAGTTAAAAAAAAAAGAGAAAAAGAAATGGAAGTTTGGAGCTCTGAGCCCTGAACTTGGTTTCATTTCCAGCTGTGTGATTTCCTGGCTGTATGACCAAGAGGCTGCCCCTCTCTCAGCCTCAGTCTCCTCATCTGTGAAATGAGGGTGGGGGTGGCAGTCAGATGCCTCCTAGGATACCAGCGGCTCAGTGTGCCTGGGGGTGCAGAGCCCTGGGGGGCAGGGTGCAGGGGCCCTGGGCACTCACCCAGCCCCAGCAGCAGGAGCAGGAAGGAGGCTAGCACCACGCGGTGGTTCTTCTGGATCAGGGGGTGTTGAGTCCAGCTGGGAGAGAAGGTGGACGGGTGTGAGAGGTGAGGGGGGCTGCGGGCACAGCTGGGTGCTGACCATAGAGGCTCACCTGCAGCAGGCGTTGTAGGAGCGCTGGGTGCTGTTGCTGATGGTGCTGAAGGACCACTGTGAGCTGCGGATGGAAGCTCGGCCAGAATCCCTGTGGAACAGGTGGCCCAGTGCAGGGGCAGGGGCTTGAGGAATGGGTCTCTGTGGGACAGGGGTCACCATGACAGGGCAGGAGATGGAGCAGGGACTAGGGCTGGGTGGCACTGCAGGAGGGGGCATGGAGAGGGGGCAGGGGAGGAAGATGAATTCAAGGGAAGGAATTCAAGGAAGGCTAGGGGTTAGAGCTAGGGGTTCCTGCAGGACAGGTGGTCTGTGGGAAGGCAGGGGCCAGACCAGGCTAGGGGACACTATGGGTCAAGAGCCTGGTGGTGGTCGGAGAGGCTGGCATTTGAGTAGGGCAGGACAAGGGACCCCAGGAGGGGTGCAGGGGCCAGACTAGGAACCCTTGTGGGACAGGGTGTTCATGAGCAGGTGAGGTGAAGTGGAGGACTGGGCAGGGTCCTGGGAACAGGAGCCAGAGCATGGGACTCGGCTGACAGGAAGGGTCCCCACCTGGCCCTGACCTGGTGTTGACTCCCTCATCTGGCTGTGGAGAGGCTTGGGCTCCATCCTCATCATTCTCCAGGTTCTATTCCGGAACACAGAGCTCAGTAGGATTTCGGGGCTCAGCCCCTGCTCACTCCCGCTTGGGGAGAGGAGGAAAGAGGCCCACAAAGCTACCTGCCTGGCTGCTTGACAGCTACTCACCTGGCCCTCCGCCCTCCGCCCTCCTGGCAGGACAAGTTTGATGACTCACAAAAACCGAAACCTGCTAGGAGGTGGGACTGGGGGACATGGGGTATGGAAAGGGGCAGTGGCTGGTTGAGGGACCCCAGCCTGATCCCAGGACCAGGAGATCTCTCAAGTTTGGGGGTCAGGATGGCGCTCTCAGGATGGTGTTTCTAAGTATGGAGATTCTAGATCTGGAGTGCAAGGGAAGGGCAGGCCCAGGATTTCCCGACTTGGGGCACAGGAATCAGGAGTTCCAGAAAAGGACCCTAGAGTCGGGCGTCCCCTGGTAGTCAGGGCGTGCGCAGACTCTTGTGAGTGGACCTCCATCTCGTGGGGCAAGGATGGGGTGAAAACTCGCAGAACAAAAGACGGGTGCAGGGTCCAGTTGGAGCACCTGGCCTGGGGCTCAGGGGAGTGGGCCTGAGGGCGGAGTTCGGCCCCTGCGCATCCCGGTTCCGGTACAGAAGAGCTCCCCAGTCCAGCGGGGGCCTCCAGATGGGATCTCCAGTGGGGGTGGGGTGGGGGTTAAGCCCCGGATCCCGGCTCTTCAGTGGTGGCTGGGGATCGAAATCAGAACTGAGGGTCCAGATCAGGGCCACAGCGGGGGCCGGGGACCTCTACGCAAGCTGTCCCGAGTTGGGGTCTTCCTGGGTCCGGCCTGGGGTTCCCACCAGGACGTGGGCGGGGGTGAGGTGGGCCGGGCCGTTCACCTGGTAACGCAGTCGAGACTGCTTGTCCTCGTCGGCCCCCTCGAACCGGGCCCGGCGCTCAAAGTGCAGCGGCCCGAAGCGGGCGACCCCGCTGGACTCGGGCCCAGGGCCCGCGTCCTCCAGGGACAGTTCGAAGGCGTCATCGATGCTGAAGTGGGGCCGGGCGGCGCTCATGGCCCCGGCCGGCTCAGGCGCCCTGCGCCGCCGCCGCCATCCGGGCCCGCCCCCGCGCGCGGGCCCCGCCCGGTGCGACCGTCAGGGAAGCCGGACCGTGGGGCGCCCCGCCCGCCCTGCTCAGGCCAGAGCTGCCAAGCGCCGAGCGGCCGCCGGCAGGGTCCCCGGCCAGGTCCGCGGCGCCGCCCAGCGGCCGCCGGCCGAACAGCAGCGGCGCGCTCGCCCGCTACCCCGAGGCTGAGCTCGCGAGGGGCCACCGCGGCAGCCTCCCAGGCCGGGAGGAGGCCTCTGCCCGCCGCCCCTGCCTGCGGGCGTGCGGGGCGCTCCCCGGAGCTGTGTCCCTGCCGGCGCCCGCCGCGGTCCTGCGCGGGAGGCGTGTCTTCGCCGCCTTGCGGGTGTGGAAACTCAGGTTCCAACTGTGTGTGTGGCCTCTACGCTCCCTCCAGCAATCGCGTCTCCACGCCGCAGCCGGAATGATCTTTTCAAACGTCTGATCCGTTTCTCTACGTGTTATTCTTAAATAAAACGTTTTTAAGTATGCTGTGCAGCTTTTGCTTAAAATCACCCCTTTGTTTTCAACTGTGGTTCGAATAAAATCTGAACCGCCAAGTTCGGGACGCTCCGGCCCCTGCCTACCTCTCCCGCTCTTACTAAGTCTCCGCTGCCGGGTTTTGTGTGTTTGTCTGTTTGTTTTAAGGAAATGTACAGGCAAGAAGGAAGAGAGGAGAAACGTTTTTATTTAGTTGCTCATCTTGCTTGTTCGCACCTGTCCCAGGACCTTGGGACGGAGGTGGACTGCACGCGCGCCCTGCTCCCCCGGGACGCACCCACCCCTCTGCTCTTTCACTCCACTCAGGCAAACTCAGGCCCACCTCAGGGCCCTCGCAGGTGCTGTGCCCAGAAAGCAGTTAACGTTGCTCTTTCCCAGATGAATCCCTTACCTCATCTGTGTCCCTGCTCAATCGCCACTTTGCAGAGACGCCCTCCTGAAGCCTGAAGTCAGTTTCACAGCACACAGCCCTTACCTGCAATTACCTTAATTTACACTTTTATTCCCCACGGTGTCTACGATGTCCAGAATAGCGTTTGTTACCAGATGTAAAAAAAAAAATATTCGGGTAAGAAATGTATGTGTGCTTTGCCAAAATCTCAAAATGCCTGTGTGCGGCAGAACTGAGATTTCACCCGGATGGATTTAACGCCTGGGCTGTTCACCCTCTTGCATCGCCCACCCGATTCCGTGTGAGGATCTCGTGCAGAGTTAATGCTGCTCAGTGGGCGACGCATCATGACTGCGAACCAGGCCTCTGGAGCTATGTTCATTCCTCTGCCCTTGTCCCTTCTCCCCCCCTTCCTGCCCCTGGCCCTCCACTCCACATGGCAGGGGCTCCTCCATGGATGTGTTTGCAATTTACAAACATGGTGTCATGTATATAACTCCTTCCATTGTTTACATTTTTCCGTTTTTCCACTCAGCACTAATGTTTTCCACATGCATCTCATCTGTTGCTTCTGTTAGCTGCCTACGTGGTACGCCACGCTGGGTGAGCAGCCAGCACTTTCATTACCCACCGCACCCTTCAGCAGCGTCCGATCACATCCATCACCGCCACGCAGATCTCCACAGCGCCCCTTACTGGGCTGTGGGGTAACTGTGTGGAGCACGACTTCCAGGTCCTCGGTCCAATACACCCTGATGTCACAAAGAACCTGGACGCTCTCCTAAGTGGCTACACGGATCTACCTCGAGGTTCCGGTCTTGTGTCCGCTTTCTAACGGCTTGCCAGCTGGCTACTCTCAAGTGGGACTTCACTGTCATCTGGGTTCTCTGATGACAGATTTTAACAGTATTGTATATACTTGTCAGCCAGGGGATTCCCTCTTCAGTAGTTGTTATGTCCTCTGTCCATTATTTTTTCTACTGAGTTTCTAAACTTTTTTTGCTGGTTTGCGTGTCTGTACACAGCTAAGTCCTAATCTCTGCTTAGTTTCTGATGTTGCATGTTTCTCCTCTCAGACCGTTTTTATCTCATTTGCTCTAAGGTGCCCTGAATGGAGAATAGTCCTCGGTTTTACATAGGCCAGTTCCTTAGGTTTGTGCCCTTTGAGGCCCGTTAGAAGTGTTTCCTCACCCTGAGGTTACAGAGATATTCTCCAGCGTCTTCTATCGACCTGATAGTTTTACTCTCTAGAAAAGTCTTACAAGATAGTAACTGACTCTGGAGCAAACTGTCAGTCCTTCTCTTTACTCACTTTGGGATCTTGGAAAACCAGGACGAAAACCAGGTAAAGAAGAGTCAGGCTCTCAGGTGAAAAGTTTAAGGGGACACCCCAAAACTCAAGCTAAATCCTTTCATGCGTTTTTTTAAAAAAATCAAATCAAGGCGTAGTCCAAGGGAAACAAACCATGAAAATTGTATTTGTTTGTTTAGAGGAAGGAAGGGAGGAGAAGAAGATACATTTCTATTTATTTGGTTAAGATTCTTTTTTAAAAAAGTATCTTATTATTTCTTTTGTTTGGAAAGCCACACTCATTTGAAGAGACTGAACCTGCTTCTCAATCTCTGGGTGTGTTGCTTAAGATTCTTAAGCCTCCGTCTCCTACCTCTGAATGTAGCACAAGGAGGGACCCAGATTTATTCGACGTAGAGTGAGCGAGGGCCTCACCTACCCATTGATCTGTTCTGTCCTCCTCTGAACTGTGGAGCCGCTGCTGCCAGACAGCACCCAGCTCCTTGTGGACACACCTTCAGTCTGCTGCCTGTCACCGGCTCCTCATCACTGTGCTTTACAGTGAGCATTGATGCGGCAGGGCAAGGCCCTCTCCAGGGACAGCTTTTTCAACTGTCTAGGTTTTCAAGGACCTTTATTCTTTTATAGAAACATTGTAACAATGTTTTCCAAGTTCTTAAAAATCCTCACAGTTTTTATGGAGATGTCATTGAATTTCTAAATTACTTTCAGGAACAATGACCACTTTAAAGGGTCGTTGGGCTTTGCATAGTCTATACCAAGCCATCAGCTGGGTGATGACTGAGCCACCAGGACTCACCCTCTTAACCATTTTTTTTTCATCTTTATTGTCATTGTTGACACTGGTTGTCCAGCCACCCCCACCTCCTGGGGACCCAGGACTTGAACCCAGGGGTATGTGGGTTGAGTGCCTTCAGAGGCCACTGACCTATCTGCTACTCTGCTAGGGCACAGCCAATCTTAATCACAATTTCAGTACACAATTCAGTAGTGTTAAATACGTTCACATTATTAGACAATGTCCAGAATTTTTCACCTTGCAAAACTGCAGCTCTTACTTGCTAATCTATTCATATACATACCACTCAACTATTTTTTAGTTTTTTTATAAGGAAAAGGACAGGCAGGCATGAAGGCAAATAGGCAGGCAGGTAGGAAGAGAGAAAAGGAAAAAGTATTTCCTTTATGTTTTTTAGTTGTTCATTTTGGTTGTTCCCCCAGGCCCAGGTCTTGAACTGGGGACCTTGGGATACATGTGGACCACACCCAGTGAACTAAACCACTAGGCCACTAGGATGTACCGTCCCTGTTCAACTTTGTCTCGAATTTGAATGCTCTAGGTACCTCACATAAGTGGAATCACACAGTTTTTGAGAATGACTTTTTTTTTTAAGGAAAGGTACGGCAGGAATGAAGGTGAGTAGACAGGCAGCAAGAGAGAGGAGGAAGAAGCACTTTACTTATTTTAATTTACTTGTTCACATGGTTTTTTTCCCCCAGCCCCGGGTCTTGAACCCAGGACCTTGGACCTTGGGATGAATGTGGGACTGCTCCCAGGGTGTGAAAGACCACTAGGCCACCAGCGTGAGCCCCAAGAATGACATTTCATTTAACATACTGATGCATTTTTATATACACTAGTGGATTCCACTAACTTAATTTTATTCAGAATTTTTCACGTCTTTATTAGTAAGATGGGTTGATGCTTTTCTTGCTCTGTAGTATGCCCATTTGGTGTAAAAATCAAGATCAAACTAGTCTCATAAGATTCGGTGATCAGTTTTTCCACTTTTCCATTTTCTGGAACAATGTGTACAAATACCAACTACCAGTTGCTTCAGAATTTGGCAGCGGTGCCCCCTGTGGGTGGGCAGCTAAGGTGCGGGTCATGTAAGCCCACGCGGGTTTGGGACCCAGGGGTGGGGGAAGGAAAAAGAAAAAACAAATAAAAAACGAAAAACTTGGCAGAACTTGCCTGTAAAACTAGCTGTGTGGTAACAAAAAAAAGAAAAAAACAACAACAGTCAAACAGAAGCCCAACAAGCAAAAGTCCCTTTCACCTCAGAGGCTCCCCCTTGTCAGGAGACTTCTTGTGGGCAATGAACCAGTGTAGCTGTCTCGAGCCCTTGGCACCGGGGTCACAGAGGACTGGCTAATAATCCTTTGCAGTTTCAAGCACGGGATGAAGACAGTCCAGAGGCCCCAAGACACCCCCTGACGTGGTTACCTACACTTCAGTGAATGGGAGCAGAAAAACGATCGCTGACGGCTAGTTCCAGGGGCGGAGAGGTGTTCCCGTTCCCCGAGCGTCGCCCCGCAGCCGTCCACGCATACCGACGAGTCGTTGGACACCTACTACGTGCCTGAGACCCTGGACTCAGTGGTGACGACAGTCACTCCTGAACCCACAAAGGGCTGTCTTTTGCAAATTAAAGTTCCCACAGGGACACAGAAACCCTTTTACACCTCTCACCCGCCAGCATCTTTCAAGAGAAAACTCCAGTTATGCAAAAGTTATGGCTAATGTGCAAGACACGCCACACAAATCCCAAAAAGCCAGAAGGGACATGCACAAAAATAGTAGCTACAGAGGGTGGCGTTAGAGGTGGGCTTCCTCTCTCCTTACGCTCAAGTCTCCTAGCTCTATCTCCGCAACTTTAAATTCAATGGCAAACGGCCACGTGGGCGGGTCGCTGTCTGCAATAATTCGATGACGTCATCGCTCGAGTGGCCCCGCCTCTCGGGCAGGCGGAGGTCCCGCCTCCAGGCGTCATCAGGCTCCGCCCCTAGCCTGGCCAGTGCGCTCAGCGCGGCGCAAAGGACCAATCACCGACCATCTCCACGTTTAGTCCCTTTTTGGCGTCTGCCCTCAGTCAAAATGGCGCTCTCTCGGAAATTGCCGACGCGCTGAAAGTTGCCGAAGCAGATCCGGAAGTTGCCGAGCGAGTCCGGAAGTTGCCGAAAGAGAACAGCGGGGCAGGAGGATGGCGGATATCATCGCAAGCCTCCGAGAGGACGGGATCCAAAAGCGTGTGATACAGGAGGGCCGAGGAGAACTCCCTCATTTCCAGGATGGAACCAAGGTTCGTTTCTACACCCGCCCTTAACCTCTCTGCGGTGCGGTGCGCATGCGAGGCGGGAGGAGGCCCTGGGCGAGAGGTTGCGCATGCCCAGAGAGCGGCCCGTGCCCTGACGGCTCGCAAGCAGAGTTCGACGCTGATTGGCCCGAACTTAAGAAGGGCGTGAATTCTGGTGTTTCCACGCCGCCCCCTGGTTTGGTCCTGTGGCCCCATTGGTCGTCAGTTATCACCAGCAGGTTGCTGCGGTTTGACTGCTGTGCTGGAGCAGACACAGTGCTGGAGAAGACTGGGGGCTGGAACCCTGGGACCCAGGACGGGTTCCCGGGCCTCTGGGTTGCAAGGTCGAAGATTTCTATCGATGGAAGTCCTTCCGAAAACACCTGAACCGGGTTCCTGTGTTTAGATGGGATATGCAAACCCAGAGAATAGACCCAGAGTTCAGGTCTGCCAGAGGTACCCTTTGGTGGCTCGGCGTGCTTCGCATGGCATTGCTCAGCTGACAAGGACTGGAAATAAAGAGCCTTGCGCCCTCCCCTTTGTGCGTCTAGACCCCCGACTCCAACCTCACCGGCTCCCACCCCTATACAGCTGACAGCTCCAGGCTTCCTCACTTATGCTCAGGCAGTTCCCTCCTGGAGTGTCTTTCTCAGTTGCCACTTCTCTGTAGAGTTAGTCGCCTCCCAAGGGCAGCCCCTACAGCCTGCAGAGCAGTCGCGCAGGACATGGATATTGAGCAAGTGAGTAAAGATCTTGGCTGTTACTGGGGACTCTAAAAGTCAAAGCTACTGTGAGGGGTGCATCCTCCCTAGCCAGGTTGGTGCCAAGGTCGGAGAGGTAAAGTTTCCAAACTGGCACCTTGTGGATGCTGGTGAGCAGATAGAAGAAGGGAGAAGGGGTGTAGGCCTGGCTGCAAGCTCCCATGCGCTGGGGGGTGATGGCCTTGAAGAAGGTCTTGGCAACGGAGATACTGGATGGAATAGATACCAGAAGGAGAGAATATTTTAAAGAAAGTGAAGGTCTGTGACCGACGCCTCTGAAAAAAACAGGAACAGGTAACATTCAACAACCAGTGCTTCACGTTTATTTCCCTGTGGGATACTTGTTATTGTTAATTGTATTGTAATGATGTGGAAACCCATTCAGAAGAGTGGCACGATGCTCTAACCATATTCAGTCTTCAGACCTCTCTGCACTCACCCCAGATAATCTCATCCAGTCCTTTTTTTTGGAAAGGTACAGGCAGGAATGAAGGTGAGTAGGCAGGCGGGAAAAGAGAGGAGGAAGAAGCATTTTAATCAGTTGTTCCTTTTGGTTGCTTCCTCCTCCCACACACACACACCAGGCAGAAACCCCCTTCCTTGGAATGGGAGGTGGCGGACCTAACCGCTATTATCCACCAGAGGGCGCCAGACTCAGCTCTTAAACAGCTCCAAGCCGGGACAACTCGATAGGTATCTCTAACCTTTTCCCTTCCTTTAAACTTGATACCCAGCTCCTCATTCACCATCTCCACCTGGATGTCTGGTTGACAACTCAGACTTAACCTACTCCACCCAGACCTTCCCCTTCTCTGTTAAGTTCCCTTCCAGCCTGTAATTGCTCAGGACCAGAACCGCTGAGTTTTCACGGCACCTTCTGTTTGCCCCCATCCCTCAGCAAATCCTCCAATACCCCCAGGATCTGACCAAGCCTCACCACGTCCACTGTACACTCTGGGCCAAGCTGCTGTGGTTCCTCCCCTGGGGATGCTAACCAGCTCCTAACGTAACTCCCAGCTTCTGTCCTTGCCCCTTATAACCTGCCCACGTCCCAGCAGCCTCCGAGCAAAGTCACAGCGTGTGCGCCTCTGCTTGGAGCCTCTGGGCGAGCATGGCCCACACTGTCCCCCCCAGGACTCAGGCTCGTGTCCCGGGCCAGAGGGCGATGGAGCAGCCAAGATGGACAACGAAATCAAAGTGTTTCTCCCTTCTCTCTCTTCCTGCCTGCCTGCCTGCATTCCCCCTTTGTTCCTTCTGCACCTTTCCTTCAAAATAAGTTCTCGTTGTGGTCAACAGACCCTGAGGGGTCCATGCCTGTGAACTCAGGGACCCCATGGTGCGCCCCTCATTTGCTCTCGCTGCTTCTCGCACAGGCCACACACCCGCTCTTCTTTTGACCCAGAGCTCCACTCCCTTCCCAGCCCAGCCTCTGCCTGCCTGGTGTCTCCCCAGCTCCCTTCTGATCGCTGCTGAGACCCCCTCCATAAACTCGCCGCGCACTTGCTCTCAGGCCCGCAGCACTGCTGTCGCACAGCAGTGGTTCAGTTTGAAGCGTCTCCTTCCTCCAGAGGTTCCAGGTGGGCTCCTCGGGGACAGGGACTTTGTTTCTGGACTGTGCTGTCCGGCTGTCCAAGCTCGGTAACTGCATTGGGAGAGTGACTGGAGCCAGACTGGGACCTGGGCACCTTGCTTCCTTTCATGTGACTCAGTTTCCTTACCTGGGTGATGTGGTAAAGACAGGTGTCAGGGCAGGTGGTGACCCCTGTCCCTGTGCAGGCTGTGGGGCAGGGCTGGTCCTTGCGTGAGGGTTGGAGCCCTGGTCTAACCCGCCCTTGTCCTACAGGTCACATTCCACTACCGGACTCTGCACAGCGACCAGGAGGGCACCGTGCTGGACGATAGCCGAGCATGCGGCAAGCCCATGGAGCTCATCATCGGCAAGAAGTTCAAGCTGCCTGTGTGGGAGACCATCGTGTGCACCATGCGTGAGGGCGAGATCTCCCAGTTCCACTGCGACATCAAGGTACCAGCCGGGGCCCCGTTCCCGCCCAGGACCCCGCCCTGACTGGTCTGCCGCCAGCTCCCCTGGCCCCGCACCGGGTCTCTGCTCCGCCTTCTCCTCGCCAGTAGCCAGGCTGCGGCCAGGGGGCTCTTCTGTCTGCCTAGGCCTACACTGCTGCTGGGGAGGCCCGGGCCAGTTTTCTGTGGCTTCAGCATGCCCAGCGTGGGCCAGCCCAGAGCCAGCACTCAGGACGTCTGCTGGCTGAGCGTGCCCACCGCCCCGTGCAGACAGACTTGGGTGTTCCCAGCAGCTGTGCCTGGTAGAGGCCCATCTAGGTCCCCTGCTCTCAGGGAGTCTGCCTGGGGGGTCTTGCGGAACTTACCTCTAAGCTAGGCCCTGAGGAGGACGGGGATGGGGCAGGAGCAGGAAGAGATGCCGAGATCAGATGGGGGACCCCGGTGCCCCTGGGAGGTGGAGAAAGAGGAATTCCATGTACTTTCAAGGACTAGGGAGACACACTGAACGGGACACAAGAGTGTGGGGTGGGGAGGTACTGCCTTGGCTTGGTGGCCACAGGCGTGGAAGGGCTGGGGGCATCGCGGTGAGAGGCGGGGGGGCTGGAGGAATCCTGGAGGGAGGGCTGCCTCTCAGCAGGGTGGGCCTGTGCCCGTTGCTGCCTCTCCAACCTCAGTGGGCTTTCTCCCGTGGTGACGGGCCCCGGTGCCCCTGCCCCCTGCCCCCCTGCAGCATGTGGTCCTGTATCCGCTGGTGGCCAAGAGTCTCCGCAACATCGCGGCGGGCAAGGACCCGCTGGAGGGCCAGCGGCACTGCTGTGGCATTGCCCAGATGCACGAGCACAGCTCCCTGGGCCACGCTGACCTGGACGCCCTGCAGCAGAGCCCGCAGCCCCTCGTCTTCGACATTGAGATGCTCAAGGTGAGCCCGCTCAAGTGCCGGGCGCCCCCAGACACTGCGGGAGCGCCGGGACAGGCAGGGACGCCTTGCGGCGGTCTGGCCGTGCCCGAGGCCTCCCCCGGACTGCATGCGTCGTGCCCTGGCAGGTGGAGAACCCCGGCTCGTACCAGCAAGACCCCTGGGCAATGACGGACGAGGAGAAGGCAAAGGCGGTGCCTGTCATCCACCAGGAGGGTAACAGGCTGTACCGGGAGGGCCATGTGAAGGAGGCGGCCGCCAAGTACTATGATGCCATTGCCTGCCTGAAGAACCTACAGATGAAGGTGCCAGGGGGCAGGGGGCAGGGGACTGGGGCCCGGGGCTCAGCGTCATCTCCCCTCTCCCTGCCGTGTCCCAGGAGCAGCCCGGGTCCCCTGACTGGATCCAGCTGGACCAGCAGATCACCCCGCTGCTGCTCAACTATTGCCAATGCAAGCTTGTGGCCCAAGAGTATTATGAAGTGCTGGACCACTGCTCCTCCATCCTCAACAAGTATGACGGTGAGTGTTGCTGGCCGGCCTCCTCCTTCCATCACTCTGGGCTCTGGGTGACAGACTAGCCTTGACATCACTCCAACCCGTGCTCCACCAAGGCTCCCTCCCAGGCACGGCTGCAGGCCCTGCTGTGCCACCGAGGAATGAAGGGTGCCCCAGGGTGGGGGCGGCATCCTGAGTTGGGAGGCTCCGTTCATCATGGTGCCGCGAGAGGGAGGCCAGTCAGCCGGCTGGTGCCCCCCTCATGCCTGCTGCCTGCCGGTCCCTGCTGCAGACAATGTCAAGGCCTACTTCAAGCGGGGCAAGGCCCACGCAGCCGTGTGGAACACCCAGGAGGCCCAGGCTGACTTTGCCAAGGTGCTGGAGCTGGACCCCGCCCTGGCGCCCGTGGTCAGCCGAGAGCTGCGAGACCTAGAGGCGCGAATCCGGCAGCAGGATGAGGAAGACAAGGCCCGCTTCCGGGGCATCTTCTCCCACTGACCCTGCTGTCTGCTTCTCTGTACATAAAGGCCTTATTTATCTCGCTCTGGTCTGCTGAGCTGGTCCACTGGGAGTCCCTCAAGGTCCGGGTGCTTGAGTCTTGGGGGTCAAAGAGCAGGGTTCTAATCCCAGTTCCCATCCACCAGCTCTGAGACCTCTCTGGGCTTCAGTGTCCCTGACAGAAATGGGGACGATCGCTGTCATAAAGGTGTTTCTTGTTGGCCAGGGCTGGGGTGCTGGGGGGCTTCAGTCGTAAGGCCCAGGCCAGGAGGCTGGGGGCCGGTGAAGTGGTCTCCTACCCTCTGACCCCTTGGTTCCTGGCTTTGGCTTCTGGAGGTAGAGGTTTCCATGAGAAGCCAAGTCTGGGCCCCAGGGAACGAGGCCTTGGGTGGAGGAGAGATTTTTCTCCAAGATACCTCCAGGGCCCAGGCTGCCCCACAGCCCTGTCTCTGACCTGCCATCTGCTGCAGCCTGTCCCTGCCCTTCAGGGTCCCCATCAACTGGCATCAGTAAGCCTGGCTGCCCGTGATGCTGGGCCCACGGCAGCTGGGTGGGATGCAGGTGGCCTTTATTCTCATGGATTTACATACACGGGAAAGCCTCTGGGCTCTTACTGCTCCCTCCTCCCTCCCTCTGGGGCCGTGTCCCCACCTGAAGGGGAAGTAACACTGAGGAGCAGACAAAGATGCAGGGTGTGGGCTGGGAGGCCAGAGCTTGGGCCAGAGGTCAGTGTCCCCAGCCTCCCACATGAGGCCCCTGGGCCCCTTCAAGTGTAGGCGTGAATCACCAGGTCCAGCACAGTTCAGGCCTCACTCTTCACTGTCCAACTTGAGGCTGATGCTGCGGGCCTTGCCGCGGGCCAGGGTGGTGGGCGGTGTCCCTGGGCCCTCGCGCTCCGCCTGGCTGGGACCCCTTGAGCGAAGCAGCTGGCTCTGTTTGCGGAGGAAGTCCACCGGGGCAGCCCCACCGTAGCTGCTCTTGGCCAGGGCTGTCCTCGAGGGGCCTGCAGGGGCACGGGGGTGGGCGCCTGCCTCCAGCTGGCCCAGGTGGGCCACGTAGCCATCTGACAGGAACTGCAGATAGAGGGGCAGGATGAGGACTGGACTTGGCCACCTGCTGCCCTCACTGGTCTCCCGGGCAGTGCTACTGGCACCGTCTGACCCAGAGATGGGTCAGCAGACGGCAGCCAGGACACCTAGGCTTTAAACTTAGCCCTTTCCTCTTGGGGCCTCACTTTCTCATCTGTAAAATGGGATTTGGGGAGACAGCAGCTAACATTCAGCAAGCGCTTGCTGTCTGCCCAGTGGTGTGTGTGATGTTCATTAGCCCTGGAGGTCGGTGCCCTTTCACTATCTCTGTTCCACAGAGGAAACAGGTTCAGAACGTCCCGGCTGGGCCAGAGCAGCTCAGGTCCAGAGCTCGCTGCAGCCTGAGTCAGCAACGCTGGCCCTGCAGCTAGAGCTGCTGCTGACGCCTATCCCAGGAGGCGCCCGGGCCCTCTGGGGCCAGCTGTCACTCAGCCGCCGGCCAGGCACTTCTTAGAACCCTCGGCTCCTCTCCCTGGTGGCCCCCTTTGACGCTCACCTGGCACTGTGCCTGCAGCTTCCGCACAGCGCGGCCCACGATGTACGTCTGGCTTGGGGGCAGGCCCAGCGCCGCATAGACAGCCACATCTTTGGGGGACCCGTAGCCGGCTACGATATTCAGTTCCACCTGTGGTCGAGAGGCGAGTCAGCCCCCCTGGGGGCGGGGCCGGGCGCCTGGGGGGCGGGGCTAGTTGGACAGAGGCGGGGTCACAAGCGCAGCGTTGCTCCGCCCATAAGGGGCGGGACTGCCACAGGCTAGGAGCACCTGGGAACCTCCACCTTTCGGGGTCCCAGGCCCGATGAGGGTGGGGCCAGATGGGTGTCAGCCATCCTAGAACCCGGATGGGGTCCATCCGCTGCCGGCGCACCTCCTGCACCAGGCTCTGCAGAAACATCGCTTTCTGGCGTAGAGGGTCGTGGGTGAGGCCGTCACAGAAGGAGACGACGCCGTGGGGGAAGTTGTGCTGCGATAACCAGGCCACCACACGGTGCTTCTGCATGTCAGGCCTGCCCGTCACATACACGATCAGGTAGCCTGCGTCCTGCCAGTGCCTGCGGGAGCGGCGGCGGTCAGCTCCACGTGCAGGGCGGAGGCCAGGCACCGCGTCAGGCTAGGCAGCGCGCTCCTACCTGACCACGTCTACGGCTCCGGCGCGCACCTTGGGGTCACTGCCCATGATGGAGACGCTGGCGGTGAAGGAGCCATCGATGCTGAAGACCACGGCCTCGGTGCCGCGGGCCGCCACCGTCAGGCAGCACTCGGCGTGGGTGTGGTCGCCCCTGTGGCCCACGGCGGTGGGGGAGGAGGCGGTGAGCTGTGTGGGGACCGGCCAGCATGGCCCCCGCAGAGCCGGGGCCTGTGCTCACCTGACCACCATGCGCACCGGGTACACGCCGATGCCCAGGGCTCGCTCGGGGGGCACAGGGAAGGTGAGGCGGCCCGAGCTGTTGGTGACCTTCGTGCCGAAGTGGATCCACTTGCCGGACAGCGGCTGTGTCATGACGTAGACGTCCACCTGCAGGGTGGAGAGAAGTCCAGCCTGGAGGAGGAGTGGGTGGGTGGATGGGGCCGAGGGCTCCACCCGGCAGGACCAGAAGCTGTCAGGCGACAGGGCTGGACTTGGGTGGAGGTCCGCCTGGTGGGGCGGGTGCACCCAGGCCGAGGTTGCTGGGTCCCAACCTTCTCTCCGGTGAGCGTGACCACGTCCAAGGGCCCGTACATGAAACGCCCGTTCAGCACCTGGGGGCGACCCTCACACACGACCGTGTCGCTGGCCCGATGGTTGGAAGTGACGTTCTGCTAGGAGGAGATGTGGGGAGCCCACAGCAGGAGATGATGGGGGTGCAAGGGAGGAAGGGGCAGGTGACAGGGTCCCGCATCTAGCTGGAGGCGGTTGCCTGGCCTCTGCGGGAGGAGGAGGCCCAAGGGATGGACTTTTGTCAACTGGGAGGCGCCCACCTGCGGACTGAGGTTTGAGGGCTGGTGGGTGGGGCTGCGTGGAGCTGGGGAGGAGACCGAAGGTTTGGGGGCGGGGCCGCTGGATAAGGAGGGAGGGCCAGGACCATGGTGGGTGGGACTGTGAGCCCCCATCCCGCAAGTACCCGGATCTTGACTTGCGTGCGTTTGCGCTGCCACTTCTCCCTGGGGAAGGCGGGGCTATAGATGGATGGCTCCTCGCACTCGGTCAGCTGCGGCCGTTCCTTCTCGATTACCTGCACAGGACAGAGAGGGGACATTGTGAAGCGGGTGGTGCTGCTGTCCAACCCCACCTCCCATTCCGTATCCCAGGGCCCACCTGGCGCAGGATGAAGGCCACCACGTCGGCCGACTCCCAGTAGCTGGCGTGGAAGAGGTGGGGCAGCGTGACGGTGGGGAAGGCGGTGAGGGCCTCGGGGCAGTAGAGTGAGTAGTCGATCCGCTTGGTCCCCCACCAGCGCTCCAGGACTGCACGGCCATGTGAGCAGAGTCAGGTGTGGCCGCTCACCCCAGCCCACCTGTCTGACCCCTGGGTGCCCCTCCCGCCCTGCTTTCCACCACTCCTGCTCTTCGTCTGGCCATGCTGGGGGCAAGGCGCTTCTCTCTGGAGGTGGGGTGGGACCCCCTTCTGGCAGGGTGGCTGGCTGACTTACTCTTAACCACCTCACTGGTGGTGCTGGGGGCAGCTGGCTGGGTAGACGGCTCAGGGCCTAACTCACTGCCCTTCCAGAAGGCACCACTGGCAGAGGTGGGTGTTGAGGGCACCAACATCTCCAGCTCCTCCAGAAAGAGGCCTGAGTGGGTCTGCAGAGTGTCAGCTGGGGGCGGAGGGACGACCTCAGCCATAGGCTGGGCCATGCTCTTTGCCTGGCTTCCCACCCAGGTTCTGGCCCAGACCGGCCCCACACCTCCGCCATCTCCCCCACCAGCTCGCCCTGGGCAGGTCTTAGCAGAGGCTCCATTGCCCCATATCTGGGTGGAAGGAGAGTGGGGGAGGTTCACTCCTCTTAGCTCACCCCAGCTGCATTCCTGCCATAAGGCCTATGACCAGCACCCAGCACAGGCCCACTGTCTCGGGGGGCCACATGGGGGTCCACAGCAATACAGGAACACAGGTGCATATGGAGACCAGTGCACTCCAGTCATAGCCCCAGTGCCCCACCGCTGGCCACCCTTAGAGGCTGCACACCAGTGTCATGTTGCCTCCCCCTCCTGGGCAGAGAAAGTCAGCTCTGGACTCCCAGACCCCCCAGGGGCCAGGGTAGGGCTCCCTGGTCCTGGATGTGGTGACACGAAAGGTTACCAGTGATGTGGGGACCCTGGCGGAGAGGGCCATCCACCCCCCCACCCCCGCCCCTGTGTGCTCCCTCCTCCCCTGGGGCAGGGCCTACCTAGCAGCAGGGAGGAGCCGTCTCCCAGGGGGAACTTCTGGTAGCGGGGCACAGCCAGCGGGGCAATGGCCTGGAACTCGGGGGCCAGCAGGGGCTCAAGGCGGGAGGCGCAGGGGTCGGCGGCGTGGAAGAGGTTGTACATTTGTTCACAGGCCGGGCGCATCTGGGCCACTGGCACCCGGAAGAGAAAGAGGGGTTGAGCTGGGCACTCCGGGAGGTACAGGCACGGGGAGCATGTCAGCAGCACCCTGTCATGCTGTGGGCCCTGAGTAGTACTTCCCAGTCTGCACGCCCTGGGGGTCACTGGGGTCCTGCCTAAGGTGCCATCTTGGCCCAGAAGACCTCAGAGCCTCGATTTGCTGGTGTGGTTCATCAGTGCGAGTGTGTGAGTGCTTCCAGGGCCCTTTGGGAATTTGGCCTTGGCATGTCCTTTCCGGCTTTAGGTCCTCCATCTCTAGCGAGGCAATGGGGGATGACTAGCACCAGCATCTCAAGTGAGATGAGGGATTAGAGGAGACGGGGGAGGACAGGAGAAAGAGAGGGACACCCCGCCCCCACCCCAGGGCTCACCCTCCAAGGCGGGCATCACGGTTTTGCGCAAAGCCAGCACCAGGCCCAGTGGGGAGCCGAAGAGAAAGAACCCGGAGACCTTGAAGTCCAGCCGGGCAGCACTGACTGGGCCGTCAGGAGCCTCGGAGCTGGCAGGAGGCGGGCAGGAGGCCGTGCTTGCCCGCCGGGGCTCCCCAGAGGAGGCGCTGGGAGCTGCCTGCAGGCTGTGGAGGAGAGGTGCCCATTGCTGCTGGCTGGCAGCCGAGTGCAGACCCAGGGCCAGGGTGGGGTGAAAGGACAAGAATGTCACCTGTTCTGAGCGCCTTCCGGCTCAGGACTGGCCATGTGGCTGGAGGTGCGCTGGGTGGGCAAAGCTGAGGGTTCCGGACTGGCCCGGCCCAGCCCCTCCGCTCCGTCTGCCAGGGCATCCCGCACTGCACCAACCTCCGGGGAGAGCAGCTCATTGTTCTAGTGGATGGGATGGAAACACCCTTAGATTCCTTAGATGACATATTTCTGCTTATTTGGAAGTGACGAGGCCTGGGGGCTGGGCAGGGACTTAAAGGCAGCCACGGAGCCCTAGGGCGGACAGGACAGAGGCAGCAGGGGGCATGTCCACAGGGAGCTCATGTTCCCAGAGGCAGAGCCCCAGGGAGGGGACACATGCCCAGGAGGAGGCCCGGGTGGGCTGCACTGACCACGCTCCCGCGGCGGCTGCTGCCCCGGCTCCCTGAGCCGGCACTGGCGCTGTGGCAGAGCGCATCGAAGCCCAGGATGCCACCGACGCCGTCGCCAATCAGCACCACCTGGCGACGGCAACAGTGTCAGGAGGAGCTGCAGGCAGGTCGACCGACAGCTCCAGGAGGTCCCTGGGGGCCTTTCCTCAGGTCTGACCTGCCCGCAGAAGCCAGCACCCTCAGACGAGCGCAGGAAGGTGGCGTAGGCCTGGTTGGTGCGGGCAATGACGGTGGCCACGGCGCCCTGGTAGCGGGAGGATGAGGTGGCCAGCAGTGGCAGGGCGGCCAGTGGAATGTGGTCCTGGGCGCGGGACAGGCTGTCGCCATCGTGGCTGTAAGGGCTCAGACTGCAGGAGGAAGCGGGTGGTGGGTGAGGGGTCCTCCAACCCCGCCACTCTCCCCTCCAAGTTCAAGTATCACGTGGCCTTTGTGGGGAGGGTCACTGCCCAAGAACCCTTTAGGATGGAGCCACGGACTAGAAACAGGTCCGGCAGTGGGGGTGGCTGCCCAGGGTGTCCGGCTTCCCAGTGTCCTCCCCCTCCCCAATGGGGCTCCCTGGTCCCAGGGGCCTCCAGGTGGCTAGCTGCACCTTGGGGACCCTGCGTCCCCCCCGCCCTTCCACCCCTGACCAGTACTTGGAGACAAGGGCATAGGCGGCAGCGCAGATGGGTGGGCAGGGCACCAGGCGAAGCGCCACGTGGCCTAAGGCCTCGGGGAAGTGGATGCGGGTGACGGCCTCGAAGGCCAGGCTCAGCGTCTGCACGTCGGCCTGCTTGGAGCTGGTGTCCCCGGGCCCGGCATCCAGGATGTTGCCGCTGTGTAGGATGAGGAAGAGCGCATGGACTGCGCATGCCTCGGGGCCCAGCTCTGCAGCTCCATCCAGACCCTGTGGGCATGTGGTGCCAGGGATGTCAGAACAGGGGCCTGGCCTGCAGGTGGGAAGAACTCTGACATGGGGTGGCTGACCGTACTCACCTCTGAGTCCCTGTGTGCTTGGGCCCCATCCCCTATGTCTTTAGTGGCCTCAGGTCCAGGGTCTATAGACCGGGAAGGCAATGAAGGAAGACGGAGGTCTGTGGGGATCCCCTCACCCAGCTTCAAGCACCCCTGCCTGCTGAGGGCCCCCTCTCTCCCTCCACCTTCCTCTGACTTCTCTCCCAGCTCTTCTGGGTCACAGCACATTGCTGGGCCTTTGCCCATGCCTGTCTGCTGATGTCAAGACATGCCTCTTCCACAATGCCCGCTCGTTTGGAAATTTCCTTCTAACCCTACCCTGTCCAATGTGGCAGCCAGATGGGACTATTTAAATTGAAACAGAATAACATGTAATGCAGCACAAATTCCAGGCCTGTCACACAGCTACACGTCAGCCGCTTGACAGTCACCTGTGGCTCGCGGCTACCACATGGGGCAGCCCAGATCTAGAACATTTCCATCCTCATAGAAAGTTCTGTTGGACAGAGCTGGTCCAATTCTTCAAAATCCAATTAAGACATCTTTTCCCATGTGACCCTTCCGGGACGGCAGATTATAACTCTGCGTTCCTCGTGCTGTGTCCCAGCCCTGAATCCTCTCCAGTGCTCACTTCATTCACTCACTATCCGCCCGGCCAGCGATGGACAACGAGCACCCCCTCTGGGTGTACATTTATCTTAGGACCCCAGTCCACCTCCTACTGTTTTCCAATCCCTGCTGCCATCCAGTGGGGCAGCATTTCGGGGTCTTCACCTGGTGCCCCCTCAGCTTCTGAGGGGGAGGCGAAGGCGTCAATGAAATCATTAGAGTTCCACTTGGTCATCTCCTTGGGGAAGACCTCGTCACTGTCCGAGAAGCCTTCTGAAAGACAAGGGGCCACGTCATGGGGTGGGAGTTGCTGTTGAGGGACACCCCAACCTCACCAGGCCGTGGTGCTGACCGTGGGCGTCAAAGAACTCCTCCTCGGAGCTGTTCTCAGAGTCACGGGCGATGTTCTGCATGCGCCACTCAGACAAGCTCTGGGGAGACACGGCCCCTGCAGGGCCACCTCATCCTCAGCGTCTGCCTGTGAGTCCTGGAGGGCGGCTCCCTCCCACCCCTGGGCCTCAGCCTCACCTCCATGCTGGGACGAATAGGAGGAACGGGACGATGAGGACCACTGCTTGCCAAAGCTGGCATCAGGTGAGGCATCAGGGCCCGGGGGGACCTCGGGCCTGTCAGGGGTGCCAGCGTGGCTGGCCCCAGCCCGGGCCTCCGTGCTTGGCTTCCCAGGGAGCTGGGTCTCGGGCCCCTCACTGCTGGTGTTGCACTTTGCCATGCGCTGGGCCAGCATGCGGGCGGTCTCCTCCTCCAGGGCCCGGATGTCGGCCATGCTCAGCTCTGTCCACTCGTCCTGCCAGCACCAGGCCTGGCGGTGGGCCCGCAGCATCACCCGACGCAGACCTGTAGGCGTCCAGGCCTCAGAACCATGCCACCCCCACCCCTGGTTTCTCTGCCACTGCAGCCGCGTGGCCAGCTCTTGAAGTTGGGTGATGGCACCTCTGGGCATATCACCCACCCAGAGTCACAGAGCAGAGCGAGACAAGTGCCATCCAGACAATGGGGGTGGGAACTGGGGCATGGGTCTCCCTGCCTCACCTCCTCCCACCGCCTCTTCTCTCCCCAGGACACCCCAAGTCTGAGCACCAGCCCCACCCTCATCACCCCTGGAAGCTAGGACCAATGTTTGATTTTGCTCTCTTTCCGCTGGCTTCCTGCTGACTTTTTCAGAGGAGTAGCAATTAAGGCGTTAACAGTTAATGAAACTGTTGATGGTTAATGAAGGTGTTAATAGTTAATGGAAGCGCTGGCACTTAATGAGGGTGGCAGGAAGATGATGCCCATCTGGGGTGTTTTCATCTTACACAGAGGCATGAAGTCAGAGACTTCAACATCTAGGGAATAAAGTGACAGCAGCTGGGTTACCAGCTTCTGGAAGGAAGCAGTTCAGAGTTTTACTAGTGCTTACCTGTGGGTGGTTTTCATTCTCTTATTTGTGCTTTTTGGTATTTTTCCAAATGCAAGACAAGGGGTATGTATTACTCTTTAAGTTAATTTCCTCATCTGTGGAGCGGGAATGTGGGGGTGTTGTGGGTGTTGCGATGTTCCGTGCAAAGTGATTCACAAAGGATCTGGCATGTTGTGATCGCTTGGTCAATATTAGCTCTTAAGCTCTGACCAGCCTCCTCCTCTCCAGAAGGGAAAACTAAGGTACCAGGAGAGCAAGCGGCTTGCTGGAGGGTTCATGCCCCCATGAGTGGGGCAAACCCAGGTGTCTGGAGGACCCCCATCCAAAGACAGTCCTTCTAGCTGTAGGCGGCCACTCGGACCTGGGAGGTGGGGCAGGGCTGGGCCACAGGAGCTGCGGGGTTAGGTTTGGGGTGCATGAGACAGGGGCTTCCTATTCCAGGGCCAGGGAATGGGACTCTGGAAGTGGGGTCAGGACGCCCCAGGAGAATGATACCCAAGCCACAGCTTCTTAACACACATTCCTAGCATGTTGCTCCGTAGGGCTGGCGACCGTCCTGAGAGAGTCTAAGTCTCGCCGGACTCACAGAACGACGGAGCATCGCAGAGCCGCAGCGGAGCAGCTGCAGGACTTCTGAGCGGGCAGGGACTGCAGACACCGCGTTGCCAGCTCCCTGCCCCTCCTGACTCTTCCCCACCTCAAGGCCTGGCTCCCTTGACTCCTGGCCAGTTTGTGCCTGTCCCTCAATGCTCATCACACTGCAGGGTAACAATGGCTTTCTGCATCCATGTCCCCAGCAGAGGGGCGCATCCCTGGCCCAGACGCGGGTAAGTGGCACCTCCCGGGGCTGGGCGCTCACCGACGTCGTGAATGAACTGCTCGATCTTGGCCTGCATGCCCCAGTAGCGGAACTCGACCTTGCACAGCTTGTAGGCACACATGAGGGGCCCTGTCTGGGCTGCCGTGCGCACCCAGTCGTCAGCCAGTGGCCCTCGGCCGGTCTTGGCAGAGCAGTACAGCCGGGGGTCCTCTTCTGCTTTGTACTCGCCTGGAGCCACCGCATCCCGCACGATGTCGATGGTGTCTAAGGGGGTTCCGGCCGTGCTGAGCAATGCCCAGCCCTTCGCACCCCTGCCGCCCCTTCCCTGCCTCGGGGTTGGGAGGGGAAGGGCCTGGGACTGGTCACATGCCACCTGTCCAGGTGGCAGGCAGCCTCCCAGGCCCTCCACTGGCTCCAGGCCTCACCCAGGATGCGCTGTCTCCTCTCAGCCCCGCTCAGGTTGAAGACATTGGGCTGCTGCCCCCCATCAGGCAGGTAATAGGTCTCTATTTCAATGGAGAACTTCTCCACAAAGGGGCAGGTGTACCTGGGCAGGGGGCAGAGGTGAGGGTGACTGATGTGCCCACCAGGGCTGCTCTCTGTTGGCCCCAGGCCCGCGCCCACTCACCGAGTTCGGGTGTAGGGGTAGGCATTCCACGATTCCTCCTCCACCTGCAGGGCAGCCTTGGGCAGCAGAGCCCGGAACCAGCCTGGGATGTGGGAGCCCACGTGGTAAACCTTGTGTGTGTACTGCCCACTGCCGCCGGGCCCATCCGTGTAGGGCCGGTTGGCCAGGATCTCCACGCCGCTGCCCTCGCCACTCGACTCCTCCCGGCTCTTCTTCTGCGGCCGGAGCGGAGCAGGAGAGGCGGCTCAGCCCCAGCTCCGCCCCTGGAGCCCCCAGCTGGCCCGGCCCCTGAAATCTCAGTCCCTGCCTGGCCAGCACCCTCGAACTTGACCCTGGCCCCCCACACCTCCTGGGATCAGGATCCCCACCGTCCAGCTCCCCACCGTGTTCTGGAGGCCAGATCTTAGCTATTTTGAGTATTTTGTCTGCTCCGGGGCAGGACTTGTTTGTGGTTATTTTGAGATTTGTTGACAAACAACGAAGATCACCCCTGTCCTCAGTGGAGACAGAGAACAGAAAAAACGCAAATCCTATGGTATGTTAGGTGATAAGTGCTGTGGGAAAAAGAAAGTGTGGAACAGGGTGGAAAGGCCTCTAATGAGAAGATGACATGACTGTGATCATCACTTGAAGGAGGGAAGGAGGGGGCCAGAGATGTCGGGTGGGGGAAGTACTTAAGGCAGAGAGAAGCCAATGAAGCTACGAGGTGAGGGCCGCAAAGTGGGTGGTGGGCTGGAAGAATCAAGGAGAGGAAAAGGGGCCCCCACCCCTCTGAGACTCTGACCCTGGTTGCCTCCCTTTCTGGGACCCCAGCACCAGCTCCTGCCACGCCCCCCATAGTTTGGGAGTGCTCAGATCCTGCCCTTTTAAAACTGAAGCCTGAGTTTGCCCTGCTCACCCCCAGAGATGGGGTCCTAGCCCTCTTGCCTCTGCAGAGGCTGGTCTGGAGAACACCTCTGGAACAGGCCTCTCCAAGTCCCAGCACCAATCCTGCAGGGCCTGCCCTGGCCCTCTCTTCTCAAGGCCCCAACTCTACCCCACCCCATCTCTTAACTCATACCCCAGCCTCGGGCTCTGCGGTCCCTGCCTGCTCCTCTCTCACGGTTTTAGCTGATTCTCACCCTTCACTCTGACTACCTGGGGTTGCCAGGACCCTGCACTCTCTGGGCCATCCCCTCAGCCTTCTCTACAACCTAGGACCCCTCCTCACGCCTGCTTCTCACTCTTGCCTCCTCGTGTGCTCCCTTCCCTTCCCCCATGGGATTACAGGTTCTAAGGAGGATTAAAGTGAGATCAGACATGGGCTGCAGGCTGGGCTCCTGGGGGTGTAGGGAGGCACCATTAGGCCCTTCTGCCCTTTTCCCCACCTGCCTCCCTCCAAAAAAGGGCTCTCTCTTTCCTGCCCCCTGAGCCCCCGCAACCCCAGAGCAGGACTGGTAGATTGAGCTGGGCTGAGCGGCTTGTCTGGGGTGCGGCCTGTCGCTCCCCCATCTTGACGTGTACCCCCCCTGTTTCCCACCGCTCTCACCTGGATCATGTAGAGCTGGGCCACCTGGTACTCGTCCAGGCTCATGGGCAGCAGGATGTGGTACTCCTTGATGAGCATCCTGAAGGCTCCGGCCGGCGCGCGGCCTCCGCTCCGCCTGGCGCAGGGCGCCGCGCCGTCAGTGCGGGGCAGCGGCGCGCGGTCCCGAGCCCTGCGCGCCGGCGGAGGGGCTCAGGCAGCGGGACCCCATGCCCCGGCCCGGCCCGGCCCGGCGGAGGCAGAGGCGAGCCGCAGCCGCAGCGAGGCTGAACGCTGACCTCTTTTCCGCGTAGCCCCCGCCCCCCGCCCGCCCGTCGCCAAGGCAACCGCGCGCTGACGCGGGCCCCCCGGAGCGGCGGGCGCGGGCCGACGGGCGCGCGGGAGGTCCAAAGGAGCCTCTCGCGCCAGGTCCTGTGCACCCGAGAACAGCATCCCGGGGGGACCCGCCCCCAGGAGCCCCCGGGCCCCTCCCTCCCCGCCCGTCTTCCACAACGGACCCCTCGGGACCCGCCACCTGCATCCCTTTCCCCAGGTCGTGGAGTCCCATGCCCCCGACTCCCGGAGTCTATTTAGAATCTTGTCCCCCGGGAGTCTCTACGGAGCAGACCGGTGCGCCTCTCCTCAGCATCTGTCAGTGTGCCCCATCCCCCGCGCTCGAGCCTACCTTCTGGGACCAGCTAACCCCTCCGCCCCCCAGCCCTGCCATCCCCACCCTGGCGGGCAGCCCCACCTCCCAGCCCCCGCAGCATCCTTCCTGGACCCTCGGCAATCGTTTTTGCAGCCACACCATCATCCTTCCTGGAGCTGACCCCCTCCCCAGGCTGAGACCAGAGTGGCTCCCTGGGAGACCCGCTCCGCCCACCTGCGTCGGGTTCCGCAGCTAGCACCCCTCCCACCCTGCGCCCAGCATGCAAACGAGAGGCCTCGCAGTCCTCACTTCCCTCCGGCGTCCCGTCCCCTGCCGTGCTTTTGGCCCGCCCGCCGACGTCCCGGCTCACCTCTAATTAAGGGCGGGCGCCCCTCACCCAGTATGGGCGGGCGCGGTTGAACCTTGGGTCGGAACCCCGAGCGATCCCAGGCCTGGCCTCGGGTTCCAGCAGTGGCCGGACCCTCTGGAGGCGCAGCACCAGCCCATGGCCCCGACCTTCCTCCGGTCCGCCGGCCGGGGCCCCTGCCGTCCTTTCCCGTCGCCCGCCGCGTCACTGCAGCCGCCCCGCCCCTTTCCTGGGCCAGGCAGGCCCTCCCCACCCCTGCGGGGTCCGGGCCGCCCCGCCCGCAGCAGAGGAGGGCGGCCCCTGCCTTCCTTCCCCAAAGCGGCGGGGAAAAGCCTGTTCTCCAAATGCTGGCGCTTTACTCCCGAGCTCTCTTGAGATCCCAAAGCACTCTTGATTCCTATCTCTACTCTGGCCCAGCCCTCCAGTGTGCTGTGGAAATGTGGAAGCGTCCCCAGACCCTCACCTTCTTCAGACCCTCGAACCTGGGACCTAGGGAAGAGTGTGTGTCTCCCACTTGCCTTTCCCAGGGGGTTGGGTTCCACGGCCCCCCCTCTGAAGTGATTCAGCTACACACCCAGGCAGAAGTCAGTAGTCACTGGGAACCGTTGGGCTAACCCCTGAATGGGGCCCCACGGCCTTCCGGGTCCATAAGTCTGGCCGCAAGCCACCAGGCCCTGGGCAAAGGCTGAGACACTGGAGGGCTGGGCTCACCGGACCACACCCAATCAGCTAGGGGCAGTGGATGGCAGCACCCAGCTGGGTCTCACCATGTCAGAAGCCAGTCCTCATCCCTTGGCTCTGCTTCCAAGGTGAGGGGTCAGAGATGCGATGTATTCAGAGCCTTTCAGGGATTATTTGGAGTTTAGGATATTAGGGCATTAGGACACGTAAGGGTGTGGCTTAAGTGAGCTGGCATTTCCTTCCTGCCAGGCATCACCCCTAATCTAGAAGAGCCCTCTAGGCCCGGGGACCTCCAGCTGTGGAAGCAGCCGAGGGCCTGCGCTGCCCCCTGGTGGCACCAGTGGAGGAAGGGCGGCTCTCAGCTACTGGAGCACAATCTTTTCCACTAATAGTTGGGAAGCTGAGGTCCAGAGAAGGTCAGCATTCCATCAAGGTCAATGGAAAGGTGGGGAAGACCAGGCCATGTTCGGTCACAATCCCCCAACCCGCAGCATCCCCCTTCCCCTGCCCAAGTCTCTTCTTTCCCTCTTTCCTTCTGGCCCATCAGGGTTAGCACCAGACTCAGAAAGACTAATAGCTGAGAGAACAAATCCAAATTATCTTTTATTTATACAAAAAAGGCATATTTAGCAAAAGACACACCAAGAAAAAAGTGGCTATGGCCCAGGAGACAAGGCAGGGAGGTGACAGGCCTTCTGAGGCCCTGCTGGGATAAGGGGGTCTGGGTCAAAGTGGTGAGGAGCACTGGGTAAGTGCTGAGTGGTGGGGGCCACGGAAAGGAGAGTGCTCCAGTTGGATCAACACCGCTGGCAGGTCATGGGTGGGACTCACGGTGACCTCGCTGCTAACTACTGCGGGGGTCCCAGTTAGTGCTGCCGACTGGAGTGAGAGCCATCCCCTGGTTCCCAGAGGGCACCCACCAAAGGACCCAGGACAGGAAGCCCAGGATGGGAAGTGCAACTCAGGGTGAAGGCCAGGGAGAAGCAGGTGCTCTGCAGTGGCCGGGAAAGGTCCAAACGCTGAGGCGGAGGTGCATCCTGTTACGTGCGGGCGTTCCGCTCTGTCTCTGCCAGGCACTCTCTGACTAGGGCCCGGGCATGGATGATGCCTGGGTGGGGTGGGATGGGGTGGGTTGGGGACAGCAAGTAACATACAAAGTCACAGCCACCCTTCCCACTCCCACCCTCACCCTCCCAAAGACACCTCCCTCCCCACTCCTTTCCATTTAGTAAGAGGGGCTGAAATCTGTGAGGACCTGGAAGAGATTAGAGGTTTGGCTAATATTCCAATTTGCCCTGTTATCTCCCTGGAAACGGGCTTAATTTTAATTCAATTCAAAAAAAATTCTCTCTTGATAACGACACTGGGCCTAGTCATCTAAGTTTGGCTCAGGTGGCCTCCAGATGTCGGTCCTTCCCTAATGAAGCTCTGCCCAATGTTGGTCTCGGGGGCACAGGGGTGGTTCTAACCACACTCACCTCTCTTCAGGCGCTCCATGGCGCTCTTGCTGCCAGCATAGGTGGGCCGGATCTCTTTGCCCATCTCCTCTATAACTGACAGCAGGTCCGTGTAGGTGCTCTGGGAACCCTGGGCACCGGGTGGCTTCATTGCCTATGTCAACAGAACAGGGAAGTGAACTCAGGCTCCGGGGTGGGGGTGGGGGTGTCAGGGAGTGCTTCCAGTTCCCACGCACAAACAATTCCTCGGCCCCACTCACCTGCACATAGCCCATGGAGGGCGGCCCAAAGTCGTTAAACAGTGGTCTGAAAGGGGCAGCGGCTCCGGGCACCGAGCCCGATGGCGATGGGACACTTCCGGCTGCAACAGGCGCGAGTAAGAGGTCAGCGCGGGGCAGGGACGCCTCCTCCCAGCGTTCCAAGCCCCGGAAACAGAGTCGCCCGATTCCCTCCGAAAGGATGCTTCGTTCCAGGCAGCGCAACTTCAGGGTCAAACCCCTCCCCCTGAGCGCCACCAACAAGCCCTGCTGTGACCACGCCCACTTCACAGGACTGCAGACTGAGGCTGGGCGAGGGTAGGCAGCGGGCCCAGTATTGCAGAACTCAGGCTGTCTTCTCTTCGGAATCTCGACCGCCCGGACAGGCGAGCAGGAGTGGAGCTGGATCCTCACCTGTAGGGACTGGTGTGCCAGGCCCCGGGGTACTGGAACCGGGGGTGCTGCTGGGGGCGGGGGCGATGGGTTTGTAGGACATCCCCAACTCCTGGGTGCGGTGGACGCCGGCCGGCCGCTCCTCCGGGGTTGGCTGCCTGGCCGCTCAGCCGCGCTCTGATTGGCAAGCGGGTTGCACGCCCCTGGTAAATAGAGCTCAGGCCGGAAGGGCGGACGGCACGAACGCTTCCTCACTCCCGATTGGCGTGCCTGGATGTCACTCGGGCCTCCTCATTGGCCAGGGCCCGCCCCAACAGGTCGCAACCGCTGCTTATTGGCCCCCGCCTTCCGGACCTCGCACCTGTCTGCTCCGGATTGGGTGATGGCCGACGCCCTCCGCAATTGGCGAGTTCGCGGCCCGGGCCGGCGCGCTCTCAATCCGATTAGTCCCAAGCCCCGAGGGGCGGGGCCTCAGAAACCGGACCGGAGTCTGGTCCTCCGCGGTTCGCGCCTACCGGGTCTTTCCGCGTGCGGGCGCCGTCTTCAGGCCTCGCTCACGCCGTCCTACCCGTCAGCTTTGCGCCACTAGGTCTCGGTTCCACCGGGCTTGCTGTCGCCGCCGAGCGCGCCTTTCCTCCGCTCCGGGCGTCGGAGGACGCTGGGCTCTGACGTTCGGAGCCCTGCCCCCCACCCCGTGCGCTTTTACGTCACATTTCACCGGTTCCACACCGGCGACCTGGGCTGCGCATGCGCCCGGATAAAGCCTCGGGTTGTTCCCATAGCAACGGGTCCCTCACCAACGCTCCTACCGCCCCTTCTGAACCCGCGCGTCCTCAAGTCTAGGCGGGTGCTAAATCCGAGGACGACCTCAAAGACCCCTCATCCTGGCTCCCAGTGCCCACGCCTGTGCCTCGTTGACAGTCGCAGAAACAATCAAAACCTAGCGATGAGGATCGGGGTCAGGAGCACCAATTGGAGTCAGACGGGCTCCTCGACACAGCTCAACAGCACCCCCACCGGCGATTTCCCCTTGAGCAAGTTGTTCGCCTTGATGTGCCTCAGTTTCTCCATCTGGACGCAACGATAACTGTCTTATGATTAAATGAATATTCATAAAGTACCTGTTGTTTTCATTCTCATTTCCTATTCCCTCTATTCCACTCTAGTGCCTCAAATCTGTTCCATCTCCAGACCCCTCCGCTCAAATCTCCTTCCTCACAACTCGACATCACTCTCCTCCACCCGCCAACCCTTTCTCCAAGCCACTTCTCCCCAAACCTCCCACAAAGGGGCTTGTGTACCCTTCATGCCCCCAGGTCTGGAGAGTTCCTCTTCCCCAGGGCTTTCATTCATTTGTTGGATGGTTCGTGCACCCAGCAAACACTTTCTGATTCTGATGGGACTCTGGGGTCCAGCGGCGAACAGTTCAAGAAAGAATTCGTGAGTGTTAGAGTGCAGATTTATAAGTTTATTAGAGAGAATGGAGAAGAAAATGCATAGCAGGAGATAGAGACTCCTGGGCAGGGAGGGCGGCACTTAGGTTTGGCAGAGCAGATAAATACATACCCTGTTTTGGCAGTTAAGAGTAGGGAAAGTGTTCCTTAAATCATTAAAAGATGACACAGTTGTGGCAGGCAATCTCGTGAGAGAAGAGGACATCCTGAGACTCCCTTAAACAGATGTGTGTAACAAGATTGATTCTGGCGCCAGAATTTTCCTCAAGGTGTCAAGAAGGAATTTACTATATCTTTGTTTAAATTTGGAATCAGATTTGATTTGTCTTGTCATTTCCCTGTAGTCTGCTCCCCTGTAGATTTCCAAGCCCATGAAACTATTGAGGTGATTGAAGGCCCTGAACTTGCCCTCTATCCACTCTGTCCTCCATCCACGCCTGTGCTGGACACTGGCAACACAGGAATGAGCTGGCTACAGCCTCGGTCTTCAAGGAAAGACAAGGAAGCAAAGTCACCTGGTACAGTGAGACAATGTGGAGACGAATGCGGACATTAGAGGTGGGGCCTGCCTGGTGACACTACAGAATCTTTGAAGAGGAGGCAGCATTCCACTGGAGCATGGATGCTCTCTGATACATCCATACAACGGACTCCTACTCAGCAGTAAAAGGAAATTATCTAGCCATGAAAAGGCAAAATGCTAAGTGAAAGAGGTCAGTTTGGAAAAGCCACATACTGTATGAGCCCAGCTGTATGACATTCTGGAAAAGGCAAAACCTATACAGAAAGTAAACAAATTACTGGTGAAGGATAGAATTGAATAAGTGAAGTATCAGGGATTTTTTTTTCTTTTAAGACAGTGAAACTCGTGTCTGAACTAATGGTAAATAGAAGGCTTTAAGGCTATTGTCAAAGAGTAAAGTTTATTGTGTGAAAATTAAAAAAAACTTAGGAGATCAGAGGATCTAGGATGGAATCCTCTGATGGGACAAGAATCTAGCTGTATTACAGATATGTGAAACAAAAAGGAAAGAAAGAAAACAAAAAGAAAGAAAATGTTAACAACCGCTGACACGGGGACAGAATTAGGTGCTGACCTAGAAATGACGAGTCCGTATAAAGACAAAAGGAACTGCACACACAGTCTAGTTGGTGGTTTCCCATAGGGTGTGGGCCACCTGCCCTGAAACTGCTACACATGTGCACTGGAGTTGGAAAGCAATTGTCCCAGGATGGTTTCTCGCTGCTGGAGAGAGCCGTTACAGGCTGGCAAGGGGAGAAGCCTAACATGAGCCATGTGGACACGATGTGGAGACAGCAGCATGAATTCATGTTTGGATGAATGCAGGTGCAGGTGGTTACATGCAGACACACGCCTAACATAGCTGCACACGTCTCACTACCAGCTGAGGCAGCTGGAGGCCACCTAGCACACACATGGTAGTTTCTCATACTTAACCTCTGCTATCTTCCTCCCCCAAACCCAAAACCCCAGCTCACAATAAGAAAAACATCAAGACACGGCACGCCCTGGTGGAGTAGCCGTTAGGTCAGTTGCCTCTGAAGGACGCAGGCCACATACCCCTGGCTTTGAGTCCTGTCCCCGGGAGAACAACCCGTTTGAACAACTGAGAAATAGATAACATGCTTTTTCCTCCTCTCTCTTTCTACCTGCTTGCCTCCTATGCTTTCATTCCTGCCTGCACCTTAAAAAAAAATCAGACACATTGCAATTTAGAGTTAGTCTATAAAATAGCTATATTCCATAAAATATCTGACCAGTCCTCCTCAAAATTGTCAAGAACAGAAAAAAATAGAAGGGAAGCCTGAGGAACTATCCACCAAGAGGAGCTTAAGGAGACACAGTGCCTAACATGATGTGACTCCCGAGGGGCATTGTGGAACAAACAAAAAGCTTGATCAGGGAAAAGCTGGTGAAATTTATATGTGGACTTCAGTTAGTAACAATGTATCAGTATTATTCACTGACTGTGGCAAATGTACCCTTCTAATGTTAGATGTTAATAACAGAAAGTGATCATGGATTTTATGTGTCAGCCCAACAGGCTCACAGGCTGCCTGACGCGTGGTCAAACATCATTATGGGTGTGTCTGTGAGGCTGTTTCTGGCTGAGATGAACATTTGAGTCAGTGGACTAAGTAAAGCACATCATTGCCCGTAATGCCCGTGGGCCTCATCCAGTCACTTAAAGATGGATAGAACGAGAAGGCAGAGTCCACCTGACTTCATGAGCCTTCATCAGTCTTCTCACACCCTCTGGCTGGAACTCATATCATTGAATTTCCGGGTTCTCAGGCGCCCGCACCCATGAGCGCATGCGTGCACACACACACACACACACACACACACACACACACACACACACACACACACACACACACACACACCCCATACCCATTTCCTATTGGTTCTGTTTCCCTGGAGAACCTTAATACATTGGGGAAGCTGGGGGAAGACCTCTCTGTACTATATTTATTTTCTGAAGATGCACTTTTATTTGAATTGCTTATCTTTGTTGCTCCCCCAGCCCCTGGATGTGAACCTGGGTCCTTGGGATGTTTGTGGACTATGCTCAGCCAGAGGTGGTCAACCAAACTGCTACTCCAGCAGGGTGTGCCTATACTATCTTTAAAGCAATCCTGAAAACCTAGAACTGTTCTAAAATAAGGTGGATATAATATTTTGACCTGAGTGATGGTTACATTGGAGCATACATGTGGAAAAATTGAGCCGTACATTTAGGATGTATATACCTTACTACATGCTATACTCAAATTACTTGAAGTGGATTTAATGTAAAAATATAAATTTACAGCTTCTCTTGGAAAGTCAGACGATCTCATAGCTCCAGCTGACTCCAACGGCTAACAGTCAAGGAGCTGGGCAGCAGGTGCCCCTTTTATTCAAGGAGGGGCTCAGCTCTGCCCCATCTCTGCTTGTTGTGCCTTCTCGCCCTCGTCCCTGCTCCTGCTGTCATCTGTTGGAAATTTCTGGGCTACCAGTCTTTTGGGGGTGGGAAGGCATGCATGAAATTAGGGGGGTCTGTGGTCACACTGTAGCCAATTAAGACCGTGCCACCAAGTATCCAACCCCCTCAACCACAGACCCTGCCTGAATGGGGACCAGGGAGCAGTGGGAGGCCAGACTGCCCCTCAGTGGGGCCTTGGTCTTCCTCTGACACATGTCCATCACCACCCCAGCCGCTGCAGAAGGGATAGACATCGCAAACAGCAATGCCATCTGTGTTAACCAGTGGGCTGTGGCTCCCAGAGAAGATGTGGGTCTGGAGTAATGCCTCCACATCCCCAGTCCTGCCAGACCAGCTGCAGGGAGCCCCAACTGAGGGTTATGGATTAATTGGGCTCTGCCCTGCGAGTGGTGCTGAGGCTGCTGCAGCCAGTCCTGGCACCTCTGTGTCCGTGCCCTGTGTCGGGTAGCGCGCTGTGGCTTTGATTCAGGGTCATCATGAATGAAGGATGAAGACCAGGAGCAGAGCAAAGTGGAGGCCTGGACCTGGTAGGGAGGAAGGAAGGAAGAAAAGGAGGGAGGGAGAAAGGAAGGAAAGAAGGAAGGGTGGAAGGAAGAAAGGAAAGAAGGGAGGACGGGGGGAGGGAGGAGGAAAGAAGGGAGGAAGGGGGCAGGGAGGAAGAGAAAAGGAGGGAGGAAGGAAGGAAGAAAGGGAGGAAGGGAGGGAGGATGGAAGAAGGAAATGGGGTGAAGAAGACCAGAGCTGCAGTGGAGACATGGCCCTTGGGCCCCCAAGAAGCAGACACTGAGGTGAAGTTAGGAGCACAAGAAGTGAAAGGGCGAGGAAGGAGGATTAGGCAGGCTAGGGAGGGTCTGCTTCGGGCCAGACCATCTCTGCTCAGTGAAAGGGCTCAGAGCAGTGAGCACCCTAGAGGGGAGCCCGGCTTTAGGCAGACACGTGCCATCCCGGCCCCCACGTTCGGTCAATGTCAGACGTGCGGGGCCCAAAGAGACCCAGAGCCAGAGCCAGTGTGGAGGCTCCTTGTGAAGGGCGCCCTGCACAGCAGCCCTCAGAGAGCGACAGCGACTGTGCTTGGAAAGGCCCTCGTACTTACAGTGACATAGCCCTGCAGGGGGCTGTTTCCACCCAGGCTGGGAGAGGCAGGTTGGGTTTCCTGGTCCAGGGACATTTCCTGACAGACACTCGGGTGGGGTGGCGGTGGGTGGGTGGGGTTCCAGGATCCAGGTAGGCCCTGCCACCCTGGGGCTCACAGTGAGGGCGCTTGTGGCAGAGGACTTAACTTTGGGGGTCCAATGCTAAGTTCTGCAGGGTGAGCAAGTGAGAGGTTTGAAGACACTTTATTATCAGAGAAACAGACATGGGAGAGGGGGCGTGGTGGAGCGGGGTAGGGTTAAAAGCAAGTGAAGGTATTCCACTCAGGCTGGGGTGGGGAGGAGCAGAGGAGGGTTCCAGCTGGAGACGATGGCTTCCAAGACCTTCCAGCGGCTGTGGTCCCCAAGTCATCGACAGCTTCCAGCTTCTGCGCAGGCTTAGCGAGACATCATTCGCACAAACTCTGCCAGGACAAATGCACAGTTTGGGGTCTGCTCTCTGGATCCCACTAGGGGTGAGACCAGTCTACTGGCTTTGAGGTAGGAGGGAGTGTGGTCAAGGGTAGGTCTGCAAAGTAGTCTCTTGGATCTGACAGGGAATAGGCTTCAGGGTGGGAAGAGGGGGTCTTTGTCTTCTGGACAAAAACTCCAGTGACTAAACCTATTTTCCTCTTTGCTTTGGCCACTAGGAAGCTCAGGAACAACTTTGGAGCTGACTTGGGATATTCTACCTATTACTTTTCTTTGAATCCTTTTATTATCTATTCATGTTTTCCCTCCGTGGGAAGGCAGTGTAGAGGAAAAGCCCAGCTGAAGACTCAGATTTGACTACATCCACTTCCTTTTGCTAAGCCCCTGCTTTTGGGGATATTAATAGTCCTTTCCTCCTGGCGTCTAGGAGAGGACACAGACATGCTCAGCACAGGGCCTGGCACACCACCGTAGCTCCTCTATTCTTTATCTGCTAAGAACCTTCCGGGCGTGCGGTACCGAGCCGGGTGGTGGTTGGTACCTTCGAAGTCGACCAGGCCGTCCCCGTTGAGGTCAAGGTCATGCAGGATCTCATCCACCTCCCGCTGGGTGAGGCGCTCCCCCAACAGGGACTTCAGGGCCACCCGGAGCTCACCCAAGCTGATACGGCCATCCCCGTTGGCGTCAAACTGTGGTGGCATTGGTCACAGCGCTGGGTCACTGATGGAATCATGCACGGCCCTCCCGGCACACACACAGGCCCCATCCCGTCCACAGCCCGGCTGCACCTCCCGGAAGGCGTCACGCAGCTCCCTGATGCCAATCATGTCTGCCGTCTCCGCCAGCAGCTTGGGGCCCATCAGCTCCACAAAGTCTTCAAAGTCCACCTTCCCGCCACCTGGGGGCCACGCCCATCAGAGCCCCCGCCATCCAGAAGTGCCCTCTCTCCGCCCACAGCTCAGTGAGCTCTTCTCGCCCTCTGGGCCCCATAGGCTGTGCCCTCTGCTTCCCGAGGAACCCGTCCTCCAAAATGGACCAGATGTGACCAAAGGCATAAACAAGGCCACGCTTTCAAAATCAATTCCATCCCGTTTTTATAAACTAGGGCCGTCTTTCACGTGGGGCAAAGGGGGCAGTAGAGTTGCCCTGGCCCAGTCTGTGGAGGGGCCACAGGCAGCTGCCCCTTTGCCCTGCATGTAAGACTGCTCTGCTCCTGCTCGGATTGCTCCACCTCCTCCCCTCCCCTTACTCACCCGCGCGTAACCCTGTCCTGTTTTTGTCTCAAGGAAGTATGGGCAGCCTAGTTAGGTTCAAATTCTGGCTCCAGTAACCTGGCCGTGTGACCTCAGGCAAGTCCCTTCCACTTCAGTTTCCACATCTAAACAGTAGGGATAGTGGTCCTTGCCCACCTACCTCCTGGCGGGTAGTGAGATTCTCTGGAGGCAGAGACCTTGCCTGGAGAATGGCCAGGAGGCGCTCTGGGGCACCTGCGTGCTGGGGGACCAGTCACCTGGCTCTGAGCTCCCGAGAACTGGGGGTGGGGTGGTGGCGGCACATACTGATTTGCTGTGAAATCTCGATGAGCTCCATCTCCGTGGGCATGTAGCCCAGTGTCCGCATGCAGGCGCCCAGCTCCCCGTAGCCGATGTAGCCGTCCCGGTCTCTGTCAAACTCCTGGAAGGCGGCCTGCAGCTCTGCCGGGAAGGGTGGGGTCAGTCCTTCCTGGGCCCCAGCCCAACTCATTCCCTCCTTCTAAATGTTAGTTTCTCTTTGCTGCGCCAGGGCCTTTGCACATGCTATTCTGTTACTTCATTCTTTCAGAAAATAGATAAGGAGTATCCGCTATGTGCTAAGCGTTGCTCCAGGCACAGGGCATACAGCAGCTAGAGAGCCCTGGCTTCATGGAGCTTATGTTCTGGAATGCTGTGCCCTGTGCTCTGTTTTTCATGTCATCTACTTCAAGCTGTCCTCTCAGTTGAGTCTCTGCCAGCCCTTAGTTCATTTCCTTGAGCACACTGACACTTGTCCCAGTCTCCCTTTCCTCTTGCTCCTATTTCCTCCTGAAGATGCTGAACCACCCCGCCCCATGCTCCCCAGCTCATGTGCCCCTGCCCGGAACCTCTAGTTCTTTCCCAGACTCTTTACCTTCAATCTCCTCTGGCCGCAGCTCCCGGTCCTGGGGGGCACAGAGAGGTTAGGCGTTCCCTGGCTCACCCAGGCACCGGCACCCCTTCCTTCCCTCCTGTTCTTTGGGGACCCCTCCGCCATATACCCGCACAGGCCTGAGGCTGACAGTGCTGCTTCCTCCCACCTCTGGTTGGCCGACCTGGGCATCATGGTCTCTCCCTGCCATTCGCCCCCACCTGCTAGACACAGGGCTCCATTTGGCAGGGGGCTGTTCTGAGGGGTCGGGCAGAAACTCAGGCGTGGTCGAGGCCTCCCTGTAGCTCTATGTCTCTCTGTCCACCCCCCAGGGGAGCCCCGCTACCCCGCCTATCTCTTTGGAGGCTGTTTCTGGCTGTTTCCCTGGCTTTCTGCTCCCTCCACCCTCCTCCCTGGGTCTCCTGTGTTTGAGCTCATCTGTTTCTCCAGCGATCCCTGCCCGCTCCCATCAGTGTGCCTTTGCTCCAAGGGGGGCAGGAGAAGCCGGCAGCCGTACATACAAGCCGGGTGGCAGCGATGCTGGGCCGCAGGAAGATGCAGGCAGGCCCCATCAGGCTGTTGAGCCCCGAGGAGCCCTGGACAACCAGCCCAGAACCCCCCTGCTCCTTGGGGCGGGGACTGGGACTCTGGCTGTGACAGAAGCCCCCACGGGGGGAGCTGGGCCACTGGCCATGGTCCTGCAGCAAAGCCGGCCATCAGTGGGGCAGTGGTCACTGATCTCCCACCTGACCGGCCCACTCCATGCCCGCTCAGCCGCCTCTCCTGTCTCTGAAACCCGCACTGGACAGTGGGGGGTGGACACAGCAGGTAGGAGGCTCTCACCCACTGATATTCTAGGCTAGCAGAGTTCACCCCTAATGCTCAGTTGGACAAACCCAGGCCCACATTGAGGAATGGGACTTGGCCAAGGTCACTGAGAAAGCTGGTAGCAAGGCAAGCCCTGGAGCTCAGGCTCTGAGTCTCGTCCCCAAGTCAAGACACTAGCAGAGAGCAGGGACCTGCATCAGGATAGGGCAGCAGGGAGGTCAGCTGGGGGCCTAATGGGCTTGCTAGGGGAGGCCTAGCAGTCTGCAGGAGCCCAGAGCAGGGTGCGTCAGACTCTGGGACTCCCAGGAAAAGACGTCTGTCCAGGACAGTGAGAACCCCTCCATCCCCTGCTGTGCCCCCACCTCCACCTCACACAGAGCCCTGCCCAGCCCGCGTGACCCTTCCAGGGTCCAGCTCAGTCTCCAGGCCAGGTCTCTCCCCGAGCCCTCCTACCTTAAGCCCCCAGTGCCGAGGCCACCTGGCACAGTTCCCCATGGGCTCCTGCACCATGCAGGCCTGGCGTCCTGGGCGGGCCCTCAGTGATGTGCAGGCACCGCCAGTGCCCGGGGCTTCCAGGGATGGTCTCGGCCACTGCAGGGATTTCCTAGGGTTTTGCGGGGAAGATTGGGGGCGGCCGTGCAGGCGGGAGCCCTGGGCACAGGGGCTTGGGTTCTAATCTGGGATTATCTCTGAGCATCTCTGTGTCGAGGGGGGCCACTCAGAGCCCAAGTCCCCCCTGAAGGCACAGCCTCCCCATGCTCACTCCTAGGGGTCTTCCAGACACCCCTCTCCCTCCTCTATCTGATCTCGCCCAAGCAGGAGAACTTTAAAGTCTTCTGAAGGCGCCTGGAACTGGGAGGAGGACCCCAGGTGGCCAGGTGGGGTGCTGTGAACTTGGCAGAGACCCCTCACCAGACACACACACACAAACATGCGAACACACAGATACACAGACACACATACACAGACACACATGGACACAAATACTTTCATAAACACACACAGAGATACACACAGAGATACACACACTCACCACTCACACACACTCACACACACACACACACACACACACACACACACATACACGGGCTATCCAGAGAAGTCCAACCAGAAAGCCACTGCCTGTCCCTGCCAGACCCTGACTCTCACCTCAGAGGGCCTCCCTAGCTGCCTGCCCCTGGCACCCCTGCGGAACTCACCCCCGATCAGTCATGGAGGAGCCACTCTGGTGCCCTGGGCGGGCAGAAGAGCTCTGAGGACCTGCATGTCCAGGGTCCCCTCCTTGGGCTCACCTCTGGGTTTGTTCTGCAAGGGCCCCAATTAGGCTGTGGGCCCCCACTATCTCCACCGGGCCCCCCAGCTGCGACAGGTCCACACCCCTGCCCCTTTACCTGCCCATAGGCTGCCTGCACCTGGGCCTCGAGCTCCCGGAGGCGGGCCCGCCTGCTGGCCGCTGGGCTGGCGTGGCCTCCGCTGGGCCCTGGAGTGTCTTCAGAGGGCCTAGGGTCTCCTGCAGGTTGGCCGCCATCTGCTGGGCCCTGGGGAACGGCCATGGAGACAAGGGCTTGGCACCTCCTGGTGGCTGGGGGAGACCGTCCCACTGGAGTTCCCTGATCCTGTGGGAGGGGTGCTTAGTGGGCAGCGGGGGCTGGTCCCCGTAGGGCCGCTGCTGCTTCTCACCACGGGCTGGAGGAGTCCACCCTCAAGTCATGTGGCTCTGTGATGCCTGGCAGCCCTCGCAGGCCCCTGCTCTCTGGTCCCTTGGCATCTCTGTGCTCCCTCCGGCTTCTCTGTTTCTGTCCTGCCATCTGCCCCCTGTGCCCCGTGGGACCCTCTCCTCCTGGCCCCGTCTCCCCTACCTCAGCCCACATCTGTCCAGCTGTGTCTCTGTGGCTCTCGCTCTCCCACTCAGGACCATCTCCCCCTGCTGCCCTGAGACACTCTCATGTTGGTCCGTCTGTCTGTCCATCTGTCCATCTGTCCATCTATGCTCCTCCTACTCTGGCCCCCAGGGTGGCACCTGGATTCTGAAGGACAGGTCCTGCGCCCACTCCTTCCTCTCCTTACACCTTTCCCCTTCTCCCCACCCAGACCCCTGGGCACCTCTGCTTCCCTACCTCTCCCTTCTTCCCACTGAGCTTCCTGGGCCTCAAGCCCCTGCTTCTCACAGAAAAGAGGGAGGTGGGCCAGGCACCCCCACAGGCCTCTCGTGTCCCCTTCTTATGCCCTCATCCCACTTACCACTCAGTCGCCGGCTCCTCGCCTCCCAGAATGAGGTCAGTTGCCCTGCCCCGGCCCTGCTACAGACCCTCATGATTTATTCACCTCCCCCACACACCCAACTTTGTCCGAGGGAACCAGATCCTGGCAGACACCTGTCACCTGAGCTCTGGCCTTCTTGGAGTGGTGTCCATTCATGTGTTCCTTCTGCAAGCACCTGAAGCCAGGTGGGACCCCGCCCCGGACAGTTGCTGGGGTCACACGATAGACCCCACCTTTCCTGAGGGCCCTGTTGCAGACACATCTAACTTAGAAAAAGCCACACAGTCTCCCAGCACTCGGGGCCCTGGTCCAGCCATCAGGGAGGCTTCATGGAGGCAGTGAGGGAACGGGGCAGCGTTCTAGGCATTGCTGCCAACATTTAGCTCATGGCTGGCCCTGGGTGGATGCTGGGATCCCCGGCAGGGACCAGCCTCACATGTGGATTATCTAGAGCATTCACCATGGTACTGCTGACTCGCCCAGCCTAACTGAACCAACTTGGGGTCCCGGCTTCAGTGTCCAGTGTCCAGGTGGGTCAGCAGTTGACTGATGGGTAGATAAACAGATGGATAGATAGTTGTGTAGATAGGCAGGTGGTCGGACGGTTTGATGGATGGTTGTTTGAATGGCTGTTGGTTGGAGGGATGAACGATTGAGTAGAAGGATGGCTGCACATAAAGGTGGATGGATGGATGGACAGGTGGATGGATGTGGGTGCGCAGCTGGGAAGGTAAATAGATGAATGAGTGGACAGGTGGGTGCTGGCTGGCTGGAAAGATGGGTGGATGTTTTGATGGGTTAGTGGATGGATGATTGCATAGATAGATGGTAGGAAGGATGGTGAGATGGATGGGTAAAAATATGAGTGGCTAGACAGGTGAGGATGACTGGGTGGGTAATTGCGTGGCTGGGTGCATACAGGCATAGGTGGATGCTTGATGGACTGCTGGTTGAATGTTTAGTTACTGGATGGATGGATGGTCGGGCAGACAGAGGTACAGATGTCTTTATTAAAAGAGTGCCTTAGGGTGCAGACCACATCTTACCTACTTGGGTGTCCCTCATAGTGTCTTGCTGGTGCATAATCGATGTGTGAATGAAGATGTGTGTCTATGCTGCTTAGCTGAGATGTGATTCCTCTAACGGTTAAGAGGACGGCTTCTCGTCCACTGATTTCTGCAACCCCACCAGAGCTTGCCACCGCGTAAGCATCCAGCACAGAGCCATGCTGAGATCCCACTTCACACCCGCCAGGAACACTAAAGGGAAGAAGACAGAGGAAGACAATGGTTGGCGAGAGCATGGAGAAGTCAGAACCGCCACATGAGACCGTTGAGTTTTTGTCAGCGGTCACTTTGGAACAGAGTTTAGTGGTCCCTGGACGCCCACGCCAGGCAACGGGCAGCATCTCACCAGAAAATGGAAAGATGTTGATGGACTCTATGACACAGATGAAACGTGAAGACGTTGTACTAAGGGAGAGCAGTCACATACTGGATGGTTCCCTTTATAGGAAATGTCCAGAACGGGCAAGTCCATAGAAAATGGATTAGTGGCTGCAGGGAGCGGGGAAAGGAGGGAGAATGAGGCGCCACTGCCGATGGGTACAGAACTTTTGGGGGAGAGAAAAGTTCCTGGAATTAAATAGTGGTGCTGACTGCATAACATTGAGTCTACTGAAAACACAGAATGTGTACTTACAAAGGAGACTTTTATGCAGCAAGAAATCTGTTTATATATAGTTTAAAACCCATCAAGGAAAGGTGCTGATGTGCATATGGAGGTGGGGGAGGTGCCTGGCCCACTGGGCTGGGAAAACTTCTGAACCTAGAGGAGAGGCCCTGGCTAGACCTGTGGCTCCCGAGGGTAAAAGTAGAGTAGGAGCTGGCAGAAGGTCAGTCCACTGAGTGGCCAGGTCTGGGATGCTTGTGTATAAAGGGAGGGTGTGTGAGCTCCAGGCTAGAGCAGGTGAGGAGCCTCTGAGCCTTGGCATCCTCATCTATCTAATGGGAACCACTCTCTCCCTCCCAGGGCGCTGGAGATGAAATGAGACCCTTTTTAGGAAATCTCTTTAAGCTGCTAAGTGCTGGGCAGATGTTCCTCCAGCTGAGAGTCAGGGATGAGAACCCCTCAGGCTCCTCCTCCCAGCTCCAGCTGCTGTGGGCTCAGCTGAGGATAAAGGACACTCCCTGATAGGTGTGTCTGGGTTTCTGTCCAACACTCTAGTGGGTTGTTCTGAAAGGGGTAGGATACCTGCCTTGGTCCTAAGGCTGAGAGAAAAGCATTCTGAGACCCCGCCCAGTTTCCCAGGAAGACAGACACCACTGAGAGCCTGGGGGTGGGGCATCCAGAAGAAGGGGGGTGGGTGTGCCGGGAGGCAGGCTCTGGGCTTGGCCTGGAAGGACACAGCCCTCCCAGGTCCAGGAGGCCCTGCCTGTTTGTCCATCTTTCCATCTACCCATATCATCAGGCTCAGCCTGTGTTTGAAAGTGTTTAATACTCAGACTCAGGCCAAATTAAAAAGGAAAGGTTTGGGAATGACAAAGCCTTGCTGAAGAACGGGGGTTAAAAAGTGAGGCCCTCCTGCCCTCTCCACCCTTGTGGCTCAGGTGCTAAGCCTGTGCCTGGGGTGTAGTCCGCATACAGCCCAGGGACCAGGGTTCGCTGCCCAGGGCTGAGGGAACAACTGAATCAAACAACTAAATACATAGAACGTTTCTTTCGCCCCTCCCTTCTTGCCTTCTTAAGTGCTGCCTGCTTGCCTGCCTTCCTTTCTGCCTGCTTCCTTCGCCTAAAAAAGAAGTGAGTCACCTGAAGCCAGTCAGACTTGGGTTTAAATCCTGTTTGCTGTGTGACCTTAGAAAAGTCACTTAACCTTTCTGTGCTTCAGCGTCCTGCCCTATAAAACGAGAATCAAAACAGTTACGTAGGCAAGGGTCCCAACACCGGCCTCGGCCCCTCTGGGATGTGTCAATGACGGTCTGCTCACCGGGTATTCATTCGTGCCGCGAGCATCTACTGAGCCCTTCTGTGCGCTGGCGTGGGCACCCGGCCATGTCCTGGCCCTCTGGCCTCGCAGAGCGCTGCGTGAGGGCTCCGTGTTTGGGTGCGGCGCGGCGGTGTGACGCCCGCGGGGACGGCGCACCCTCGCCGACGAGTGGGAGGGTCTGCGGGGCCCAGTTCCTGCCACACTTCACTTTTCCCAGAACCAAGCTCCGCTGTGACTGGGCGCCTGTCCCCAGTGGGGCGGGGATTGAGGGGGTGGCGCCGAACCCCGACTATAAGGCCTCCGGGTTCTCACCACTTGCAGCTCTTCACCGCCGCTAGTAAGTAGGGTCCGGGCCGGGCGGGGGCGGGGGCGAGGGCGGGGCCCGGGCGGGGCCACCTCGTCCCCTGGAGGGGTCTGACCCCAGGCCGCCTGGCCCCGGGCTCCCCTTCACTGCCCTGTCTGTCTCCTAGTGCCGCCCTACACCATCGTCTACTTTCCGGCCCGAGGTGCGGCCCCCACTTCCCCAGGAGCCCGAAGGGCGCGGACGCCGTTCTGCCTGCGCTGGGGGGCCGGGGGCGGGGCCCGAGGCGGGGCCGGGGGCGGGGCCTGGCCGCGGGCCGGGGGCGGGGCTAGGACTGGCTGGCAACTGGGCTCGCTGGTAAACTGCGCTGTTTCCTGGGTCTCCTCCCTTCCTGGGCCGCTGTGGGGCTGCGGTATCTAGTCCCGGCTCCCTCTCTAAGGCACTGTTGGTGCCATGGGAGCTTCAATCCTGTCCCTTATCCCTTCCCCTGCTCCTGACCCTCCCCCAGGGTGCTTTGAGGCTAAGTTCTCTGTCTTGTCCCCCCACACCGGTCACCCGCATCAGGATGCTGTGAGGCCACGCGCATGCTGCTGGCTGACCAGGGCCAGAGCTGGACGGAGGAGGTGGTGACCAAGGAGGCCTGGCTGCAGGGCCCACTCAAGGCCTCCTGTGTGAGTGACAGCACTGGACAGGAGGGTAGGGCTGCACTTGGGGGGCAGGCAAACAGCCCCCCTCATCAAATGTACTATCCCCAGCTGTACGGGCAGCTCCCCAAGTTCCAGGATGGAGACCTCACCCTATACCAGTCCAACGCCATCCTGCGACACCTGGGCCGCTCCCTGGGTGAGTCCCGAGGTCGCAGGGGCCCAGCTCAGAGAAGTACCTGGCGGTTCCCTGCAGAACATTCTGGGGCCTGAGCTGCTGCCCTTGCACCCCTCAGAGTCCTGCCTGCCAGGGGCAGGCCAGATGCCTCAGAGGTGGGGCAGGGCCTGGGTCGTGGAGGACCCTGGGACTGGAGGTGCAGGGGCCAAAAGCTCAGGCTAGTCCCAGCCAGGCAGTGCCAGATCGTGTCACTCTGCAATTGTTTGGGACCAGAGGAGGCTGCCAGCCCCCAGGTTAGAGCTGTTTTAGGCTGGAGCCAGGAGCTCCCAAGTAGACCTCTTGCCCATGTCTTCCCTCCCTGAACTCTGACTATGGAAAGCCCACGCTCACAGGGGACAGACCAATGGCCTCGTCACAGGAGTGGCAGGAACATGGCTTAGGCTGGTGACTATTTTCTTTGTCCAGCTGGTCACAGGAGGACATAGCAGCCAGGGCAAAGGGGCAGAGGAGCAGCCAGCCCAGGCCTAGCTAAGTGCTGCAGGGTCCCAGGTGAGAGGACAGAGGTCTCCAGCTGCAGCCTGCCGCCCTTCCTGCCCCGACCTACCTTGCCAGCCACACAGCCAAGTTCTGTTGCGACGCCATAGACAGCAGCCTTCAGGCCTGGAGAGGCGCCCACCAGAGACGTGGGCTACTCTCAGGGGAGAGGGACAGGTTGAGGTAAGCAGTCAGCGGCCATGGGCAGGGAATTCCAGCGTCTCCAGGACCCAGCTGTGGCCTAGAGGACAGGTGTGGACTTCATCGGGGCCTGTTCCCTTGCGCCGGTGGAGCGGGGGCAGCAGCTGGGACAGAGCTGGCTTTCTGAAGCGAGGGGCCGGTGGCCGGGCCTGAGCCTGACCCGCTGTGGTGTGGCTGCCCCAGGGCTGTACGGCAAAGGCCAGAGGGAGGCAGCGCAGGTGGACATGGTGAATGACGGCGTGGAGGACCTGCGCATGCGCTGCCGCCGGCTTGTCCGTGGAGACGATGTGAGTGGGGGCAGTGGGGTGGGGGCGCTTGCCGGCCTGGCCCGCTGTAGCCTCCAGTTGGTATTGCCCGGGTTTGCAGGAGGCAGGCAAGGCGGGATACATTCAGGAGCTGCCGGTTCACCTGAAGCCATTTGAGACCCTGCTGGCCCAGAACCAGGGTGGCCAGGCCTTCCTCGTGGGCGACCAGGTGAGTGCTGAGTCTGACGCAGGGCAAACAGGCCCGAGGGGGCCATGATGGTTCACTGCAGCCGCCAGTGTCCTGGCCCCCGCAGCCCCCCTCCAGCCCTGGTCTTTGCTGAACGGGCTCCTGTGTCCTCACGCCCCCTCCCCGCAGGTCTCCTTCGCCGACTACAACCTGCTGGACCTGCTGCTGAATCACCAGGTCCTGGCCCCCAACTGCTTGGACTCGCTCCCCCTGCTCTCGGCCTACGTGACGCGCCTCAGCGCCCGGCCCAAGCTCAAGGCCTTCCTGGAGTCCCCAGAGCATGTGAACCGACCTATCTTTGGAGGCCGAGGCCGCAAGATTTGAGCCAATTAGGCCACCCCTGGGAGAGGTGCTGCCCTTGGGGACCAATAAACAGTGATCGGAAAGCTGTTGTGGTCACTAAGGGGACACGTGGGCATAGAGGAGCTGCTTCACCTGCCCCTGCTCAGGCTGTCTCGGGTGGGAGGCACGGGCTAGGCTGGGCTTCTGAGCTCTGAAACAGCATTAGTCCCCCAGAGCTGCCAGGAGACAGAAGGGAGTTCTGAGTCCAGGGAGAAAGATGACCAAACCTCTAGGAGTCACCCTGGAGGACTTCCTGTAGGAGGAGGTGGGCTTACAGGGGCAGTCATTATTATCACAACGGGGGAACCATCCCAGCCTGAGAAAAGAGAGGCTGCTGTCCGTGTGATGAATTCCATCAGGCGGGCACACATCAGGGTGGTGGTCTCCCCATGCAGATGTGTGCACATGGTACACTTGTGAGTGACACATACATGGGTGTTTCCCATGCGTGTCGATGTTGCCTGTGTCACACACTCAGGCCTTCCAGCAGACCCAGGTGTGGGGCCTGAGGAGGCTGGAGCGTCTCCCTCAGCTCTGGGGAGCCCGCCAGTGAGTGGAGAGCCCCAATGCCTGCCCAGCCCCAGCTCAGCTTCCCCTGAAAGCCAAGAAGGCTGCAGCCTGACTCCTTCCCTCAACCCACTTGCCACCCTCCTTCGGGGCACACTCTCAGTGCCACCGCCTCGCTGCCTTCCTGGTGACTTCACATCCTGCCCGGCCCTCTTCGCTGTGAGCTCCCCACTCAGATCATCCCCCCCATCCCCACACTGCCACCCCTGGAGCCACACTCCAGGCAGCCATGATGCCTGTCAGCCTCTCCCCTGCGGGAAGGCCCCTCCGCGGAGCACTCGTCCACCCACCCACCTGCCACAGCCCTTCAGCACCCACTGCTGCCTCTGTTGCCCAGCGCCAGTGCCCTTGGACTTCGATCTCCCCGGGGATGCCTCTGTGGGGGCCTGGTTGCCCAGTTGCCACCCCTCGAACCCTATTCCTGTGAGGTCATAGGCCAGATCTGGTTCATTTCTGTCTTCCCTGCCCCAGGTGAGGTGCCTGACCCCCTTTACCTGTCAGGAAGTGGGTTTGCAGACACGAGCAAGATCTCACTGCCCCCCAACAACACTCCTCTGCAGGGGTGGCTGTAGGCGTGTGTGCATTCTTACACACACCCCAAGCAAGTGTATTTTCAGTCTCCTAGTCCTCCAGGGAGGAAGCCCACAGCTCAGGTGAGGTGACATGTCCAGGGTCACACAGGTCACAAATAGGAATGCAGGTTTTCCAGGGTGGTCCTCAAAAAAGGAAGAAGGCAGGGGCTGGGGGCGAGGAGAAAGCAGGAGGCTAGTGCTGGGCAGGGACAACCCCGATATGTAAAGAGCCGGAGGTGGAGTGGGCAAGGCCCTGGTATCTGCCGTGAGACCGTGCCAGCCAGACTCAGGAGTTGGGTTGATTCCCAGGGCCCCGGGAACCATTGCAGACTCTGGAGTAGAAACAACGATGTGAAGAGAACTTAGGAGTCAGCCTGGCCACACTCAGGGGGACCAGGAGTGATGGAACTAGACACTCAACTTACAGATGGGGCAACTGAGTCCCAGGCTGGGGAACGAGCTTCCCAAGCTCACTGATTAGTGAGTAGGTGGGCGAAGATGGGCTGGCTGCCTCTTGGCAGAGCCCCTGCCCCTCAGACTTCCAGCAGTGGCCCTGTGGGGTGCCTTATGTGTGTTGGCTTTGGGGACTGAGTGGTCGTTTTGATTCCAAAGGTGGAGAACCCATCTCTTCCGTCCCCAGAGGAAAGGGTAGAGTCTGAAGGTGCCACTGCCCTGGAGGCAGAGAGCCACGTGTGGCCAGTGTCCCGGGATGTCCACTATAAATAACCCGGCCCTGGGAGACTGCAGCCCCGCAGCTGTTGACCTAGCGCCCTGCGTGCCACCGCCATGTACCTGCAGCTGGACCATTGTCAGCCCTCCATCCAACGACGAGAGACTGAGGTCAGAGCCGGGATTTGCACCCAGGTAGACTGACTCCTGAGCTTATGTTCTTCCCCAAGCAGCCCTAGAAGATGCTGTCTCACGTGCTCTGGACAAATGAAGGCCCAGTGAAGTGGGTATTTAAAAGGCTAGTGGCAGTCGAACAGAGTACCCTGGGTGCGTCCTGGCAGAGCAGAGCTTGGGTGCAGTGCACACACATCCCAGGGTCCCAAGTTCACATCCTGGGACTGGTGGGAACAGCCAAGATTAGCAGCTAAAGTGCTGCTTCTTCCTCTGTCTCCCTGCCTGCACCTTTCCTTAAAAAAAAAAAAAAAATCATGGTGCGCCCTGGTGGAGCAGCGGTTAGGTCAGTTGCCTCTAAAGGAATGCAGACCACACACCCTTGGTTTGAGTCCCAGATCCAGGAGGAGACAACCAATGTGTACAACTGAAAGGAAATTTCAGTGAAAGTGCTTCTTCCTCTCTCTTCCTGCCTGCTTGCCCACTTGCCTTTATTCCTACCTACACCTTTCCTCAAAAAAAAAAAAAAATTTTTTTTTTTAAAGTCTTCTGCTTGAAATCAAGTGGAAGTCATGAGAATTTCAGCAAAAAAAGGCATGGGTTTTGTCCAACCTCCGGCCTGCTCTGCAGCCTCATTCACAGCTCTGCTGGCTGGGCCTGAAAGTAGGCGGAACCTAAGCCTCCTCACAGAGGAGAGGCTGTAAAACAGCCTACAAGATGTTTTACTTCCAGGAACTGCTGAGCGTTTGTCTGGAAGGTGTTTTTGTCAATAAAACCACACCCAAGCTCCAAAGTTCCATCAGAGACAAAGCTTTGCCTGCTGCCCTCAATCTCGGTTCACGAGCCTTGTTCTTAGGAGGAGCACCCAAGGGAGAAAATAAAATGAACACTTCGGCACCCCCAACCGAGGCGTCCTGCCCACAACGGGATTCTGGCTCAGAGTGTCTGCAATGAGAAGTGGAGGGCCTCCCAAATCTCCAGGCTCCGTCGAGTCTTCAAATAGACCTGCTGATCAGACTGCACCAGTGGAAAGTTACCGTTTTGGGAGTCTGAAAGTAACTTTTTCCTGTTACTCCTAAAATAGAGCAACTGTGACTTTGGCTCATAAATCCAGCCAAGGCACAGTGGCGCGCACAATCAGGATGGCTGTCCAGCTCCCACCTGTCAATGTCTGGGTGTCCCTCCACCCCCAGAGCCCCACGTCTTCCGTGGGACCAGGTCCTGTCCTCCAGTCACGGAGCCCCAGCCCCAGCACGGGGTCCGAGGGGGTGCTGAGCACATAAATAGAGTGGAGCCCTGCAAAATGTACCCGGCCATCCCAGACACAGCTGGCCTGGGGCCAGGAGCTCCCTCTGTGACCACAGCTTTGCTTTCTGTTCAGAAGGTTGTGCAGATGTGACTTCAGAGTTGACTCTGAGTTTGGTGATAACTGGGACTGCGGAGCCCATGCAGAGTAGGAGCGAGGGGCCAGGGGTGCGCTTGCAGTCCCCTGGTTCCTGTCCCCAGCTGTCGCCCCTTTGGTCTGTGCAGCTGTATACGCATCTATTTTTGGAGTTGCATTTCTGTGACTTCAGCTGAAAGAGACTGACTGTTTTAAAATATGTTCACACATCCTTTGACCCATTCCTCTAAAAATGTGGAGCCTAACTCCCCACCCTTTTGATCCTAGCTGGGCCTAGTGACTCCCTTCTACGTCAGTGTGGTGGCATCAAGAGAGCACAGCTCCCAAAACGAGGTCATAAAAGTCTTGTGCCTTGATCCTTGCTCCCTCTCTTGGGTCATGTGCTCTGGGGAAGGCAGCCAGCCCCCGTGTGAGGCCCAGGGATGGGGAGCTGAGGTCTCCAGCCAAGGCCAGTGCTCAGTCACCGTCCAGGCAAGTGAGCCCTCATGGACGGAGTCCTCTGGCCCCAGTCAAGCCTTTGGATGACTGCAGCCTGAGTCCCTGTCATGACTTCAACCTCACTAGAGACCGTATCACCTTGTCTTTATTTGTATTTCTGACGCTCTGACATCTGGGGTTTTGGAGGCAGTCCTGGGCTTGGCCAGTCCCCGGGGATAGTAAACAATGGCCTGAGAGTGTGCCTTTCATACACAACCCCCAAGGCAGAGCCCACAGCCCCAGCATCTCCTTTCTCACTCAGCTGTGGGCCAGCAATCCACCGGCCCTAAGCACCAGATGGTCAGTGCCCCAGGGCCTGCGGGGATTTTATCCAAACCAGCTCATCCTCAGCCTGCCCCACCCGTTCCCTCCCTGGAGACCACAGTCCGGGCGGGCATCTGCCCACCATCTCTACCTCCTGATCAACCCTGGTGCCTCTGTGAGTAGCTTGTGTAGTGTGTCATGCCCCGTTCTCCTGGGGTCTGTGAGTAACATTCCCTCTTTCGTCTCTCTCGCTCTTTCTTTAAGGAAAAGTGCAGGCCGGAATGAAGGCAAGTAGGCAGGCAGACAGGAAGAGAGAGAAGAAAGAAACATTTTTATTTAGTTCAGTTTGGTTATTTTTCCCTGGCCTGGGACATGAACCCCAGTCCTTGGGATGTATGTGGACTGAGCTCAACCAGAGATAGCAGATCTAATTACTGCTCTACCAGGATGTGGCTGTCACTCTTTTTCTTTTTTCAATTCTTTTTTTAAGGAGGAAGAAGGGCTTTATTTTTATTTTCACTTAGTTTCTTAGTCAGTGCTTCTCCCGACCCTGGGTCTTGAACCAGCCACCTTGGGATGTACGCAGGACTGCGCCAGGTCCGCAAGACCGTTATGACACCAGGGGGCGCCCATCTTTTTTTTAAAGGAAAGGTGAGGGGTTGGGGGGTGGGTGCGGGGTGGGTGCTGGGTGGGCGGGATGAAGGTAAGCAAAGCCAGACTGGCAGGAAGAGAGAGGAGGAAAAAGCATTTTATTTTTATCTAGTTGTTCATCTTGGTTGTCCTCCCCTGGCCTGGGTCGCAAACCCGGATCCCTGGGATGTACACGGACTGTGTCTGGCACTTAATTGTTAAGCTACCAGGTGCCCCCTTCCCTTTTTTGATGGCAGCTGCTTTCTCATCTGTTGGCCTTGCCAGACCGAAATAATTCTGAGATCTGTATTTCAAGCAGAGACCTGGCGCGCCCTGGTGGCTCAGTGTTAAAGTCGGTGCCTCCAGATGGCATAATCCACGCAAAGCCCAAGGACTCAGGTTCACAGCCTGGGACCTGGGTGAAGAACCAACATGACAACTAAATGGACGGCTAGATGCTTCCTCCTCTCTCTTCCTGCCTGCCTGTCTTCACTCCTGCTTGCTTCACTCAACTAAAATAAATAAAATAATTCTTCAAGAAAATCAATACATAAAGCAGAGACGCTGGCAGCAACCACCCAGCCCCACCACTCCCGAATCTCTGACTCCCATCCAGAGATTGCAGAGGCTTCTTGTCAGAAGTGCTGACTTGAGATCATTTGTCAGGCAGCAAGAGATAACGTACAGAGCCAGAGCGTGGCACCAGGCCACAGTCATGATGTCTGCATGTGGGACTCAAACGGAGCCAGCCGTCTTCAAGATCTCAAAGTAAGGCAAGTGCTGGAGGCTGAAGGAGACATTTTCCAGTTTTTCTGATTCCTTTGGGTGGCGTTTGAAACTCAGGACAAGACACATCCTTCTTACAGGGCGCACTCCTCTGACTGTGAACCGGGGTGTTCACGCACCCCACGCGCATCCCATCATTTGTGTTTCCAGTGCAGCTGGTTCACCTTGAAGAGGCAGGTGAGCTCCATGGGTAGCGAGCAGGTGATGAACTTGAGTCCAACTCGGCCGCCTGCTTGCTGTGATCTTAGCGAGGGAGTCAGACTAGATAACATATCTAAGACATTTAGGTGATGTTCACGGTGTGCGTTTCCAGCCCTGAGAGCCTGCCTGGATGCGACCTTACTTGTTTTGCGGTGCAACAAACCGTCCCAGCCTGTACTCACCTAAAACAACTCACTGTCTCATTTCGCCCAGCTAGTTCCATGGGCTTCTCTGGTTTGGGGCCAGCTTGATGGGGCTGTTTAGAGCAGTTTTATTCATAACAATCCCAACTGGAAAAATTCAGGCATCCTTCAGTGAGCGAGGGCCACTCCACAGGGGAAAGAGCTCAGCACTAGAAAGGACTGCTGAGACACACACAACCTGGATGAGCCAGAGAACTGCGCTGAGGGGAAACACTGACCCCAAAACGTGGCATACTCTTTGATTTCTTAGAAGGAAGGGTACGGGCATGAATGAGGGTGAGGAAGGAAGAGGCAGGCAGGAAGAAAGGAGGAAGCAGCATTTTATTTTATTTTTATTTAGTCATTCACACTAACAGTTTCCCCCAGGACCCGGGACTCGAGCCCAGGGGTATGTGGCCTGTGCTCCTTTGGAGACGAGTGGCCCAACCGCTGCTCCACCAGGTCACAGCTTACATAATATAACATTGTTAATGTGACCGAGTTATAGAAATGAGAGCAGAGATTAAGGACGGAAGGAGGTGAAGGGAAGAGGTGGGTATGGATCCTGTGTCTGGTGCTGGGTTCATGCACCTGCACAGATGGTCACGTTGCACAGAAACACACACACATGCACACACATGTATACACACACACACGCACACAGTCCAAGTAAAACCAGGGAAATCTGAACAAGGTCGGCAGAGTGTGTCAGTTCCAGCATCCTTGAGGTGACACTGTACTACCATTTTGCAGGATGCTATCTTATCCCCAAAAGAAAAAGCGCAGCGGTGGTCGGGCCAGTTTCCTATGAAGGGATGCAGACCACAAACCCCTGGGTTTGAGTTCCTGATCCAGGGAGAAACAACCAGGTTGAACAACTAAAATGGAAATAAAATGCTTCTTCCTCCTCTCGTCCTGCCTGCCTGCCTACTCGCCTTCATTCCTGCCTGCACCTTTCCTTTAAAAATAAAAAAGCTTACTTTAAAAAGTAAGTAAAGCCTGGTGGCTCAGGCATTAAGCCAGGGGTGTGGGCAGGGAAACAACCCCCAGAGTGGGCGGGGAAACAACCAAAAATAAATAAGCAAATAAAAAGTGCTTTCTCCTCTTCCTTCCTCTCTTTAAAAATAAAATAAAAAAATAAACAAATTTAAATGCTGTATGAACAAATAATGCCAGAATGACACACAGTACAAAATTATATCCTGTTTGTAAGACACCACTTTAAAGCATAACGGTAGAGAAAGAGGATATTAAAGAGTAAAAGTAAAAGGATATGTGAGCGATGCCACGGGACAGCAAGCAAAAGAAAGCTGTGCACCATCTATCAGGCCAATAGTGCTTTAGAGCAAAACATATTAACAAACCAAAACCTTAACAAAAAGGGAATTTCGGTGCACCCTGGTAGAGTAGCGGTTAGGTTCGCCTCCTACAGTCAAGTGCACACTCATCTCAAGGTTCACATCCTGGAGCTGGGGGAGCAACAAAGATGAACAAGTAAAATGAAAGTAACAAAGTGTTTCTTGAAAAAACAAAAATAGGAAATTTCACTAATGTCAAAAGCTTTCAGTATTTATCAGGAATTTATCCAAATTCTGCATTTGTGTGCATTTAATCATGGCCTCAAAATCTAAAGCAAAGCCTGATGAAATGCTAATGAGAAAGAGGCAAAACTGCAAGTGTGTGTGTATTTGCAAGTCTTACTTATCTCTCCTTTCAGCCTCAGCCCCTCTAGATCAGTAGATATTGATTCACGTGACAGCATTTCCTCTCTTCTCAGGGCTGCGTAGTCGCCCACTGTGTATATGGACCACATACTATAAATTGTCTTTGTGGTTTTATATGCGTACTGCAAAGGGCACTGCTCTGTGGTGACTTTCAGTGAATTTTCTTATTTCTCCTCAGCTGCACAGCCACCCCAGATCAAGATGCAGAACAGTTCTGGAGGACCTGAGGGCCCCCCATTTAATATTCTCCAAGCTCACAGCATTCTGGCTTCTCACCCAAGAGACTAGTTTTGCCTGTTTTCGAATTCCACACACATGGAGACATAGACTAAGTGTCCCCTTGTGTGGCCTCTTTGCTTGTGCATCTGACTGTGTGTGCATCCATCATTGTGCATCTGACTGTCTGGGGGCTCCATCCGTGTGCATCTGACTGTGTGTGCATCCATCCTTGTGCATCTGACTGTCTGGGAGCTCCATCCGTGTGCATGGCAGATGACCACATTCTCCTGCTGTTCAGCATGTGGGTTGTTTCCAGTCAGGATGCTACAAAGCACACACTCATGTGACTGTTGATCCATGACCAGCAGGCTCAACTGGAAGGCTGGAGCCCTGGGGGAAGAACTGGTGCTTTAGCTCAAATTGGAAGGCTGTTTGCTGGCAGGATTCTCTGGGCCTGGGGCCACCCCCCTCATTTGTCATTTGGTCAGTCCTTTGACTGATTGGACGAGGTCCACCACACTCTGGACGGAAACGACTTTTTTCACAACCACGGATTTAAATAGCAATCTCATCTCTAATAAAAGACTCTAAAAACATTTCACAGACCTACTGAATGTTTGACCAAATGTCTCGGGACTATGTCCTACCTAAGTTAAAACAGCAAACAAAGCCTCACAGAACACACCTGGGTGTGGGGCGCTAGCAGACAACTGGTGCAGTTTTTCCAAGTGGTGGAACCATTCCACAGCCCCCGGTAGCAGTGCCCGCGGGCGCCGGTTGCTCTGGACTCTGGGACTGTGTGCGCGTTGCAAGTTTCTACGGGGTGTGTAGGTTTCTCACTATCTCCTCATGGTTTTCATTTGCATTTATTTCCCTGATGGTGAGTGACTCATAGGCCTTTTATGTGCTTAAGTATAACATTGGCACACGAGTGATCTTAAAACAGCAAACACTTGTTTTTTTAAATGCGGAGGATTGGATTGTGAACTATGTCCAAAGATAAGCTAATAATTTGTTCAATCCAGAGACTTTAAATTTTTGGTCAACAGGTGTTAGGCTGGCCCAGAAGGACAAAATGGCCCAGAAGAACAAAATGGCGGCCATACCCGGGGAAAAAGGAAGCTGACGAAACCACACCTGGAATCACAGGACCAATCCCCAATCGCGATGTAGGAAGCCCGCGAAATTCTTCTGCTTAAAGAGCGCGCTTCCCTTTGTTTGGGGGCGACTTCCCCGGCCCTCGTTCTACGGACCGGAGAACCTCGCCCTGGTGCGCAAACCCCGATAAAGCCCTGGCTATTCGACTTTTTGTCTAATTGACTTTCTTTCCTCACGGAGCTCAGAAAAAACCTTTCAACAGGTATTTAGTTTGGCTATCCAGAAACAACTTTACAGAAGAAAACAAAATTTACAGAAGAAAGCAAAACAGATTCACTTTCAGGAGCTGGAAAACAAACAAACAAAACCAACCCGGGTCATTTCCTACCTCTCTGTAGGTCCCCTTCTTGTTACAGGTGTGTGTCAATTCTATAGAAGTTCAGCTAAGGTCACAAAGCCTGCAAACAACACAGCTGCAACAAGCTGGGAGGTTTTTCTCAGCTTACAGTCCAGCGTCATCTGCAGGGTGTCCACTCTCTGAGGTGGTGGGGACACAGGCTCCTTCTAGTGTTTCTACCACACTAAGGGTGCTCGGTCCCCCGCGTCCCAGCCAGGGCAAGGGGTTCTCTGAGCCACACATGGGGAGGCCTAGCCTAGGGATTGTTCTAGAGATGATAATTGCCAATACAGCATGACCCTGTGTGGTAATGGGTTTGGAATTTCTGACCTTCACTTGACAACGACTTCTAGTGAAAATGCTTGGCAAAAATACTCAACAGAGAGAGGCAAATATTTTCAAGTTCTCTCTGCTCCCTCTGGGGTGCTTCGGTGGGGCGGGGCCAAGCCTTGTTAGCCAGTTATTGAAGGACTGCGGAGGAGGGGAGGGTAACAGACCACTTTCTTCCATCTCTGACTCCAGGGGAAGCTCCTGGTGGTCTCTGCCCAGGACCCCACCTCGACTCTGTGATGACAGGTTGTCCTGCATCTAATGAGCATCTCACGGAACCAGTAAACGTGTCTCACACCCCAAGAGTGTCAGGGCTCGCTCCAGACATGCTCTTCCAGCTCTGCTAGTCAGGATGGGGCTGATGGCAAGTGGTGGCAACCCACTTCCACGGAAGGCGAGCGCGGCTGGGCTAGCAGAGGCGCTGCTGGAGGCAGGAGCCAGAGGAGCTCCTCATTGTTCCTCCCTCTTCCACCTGGTCCCCACACTCTCTGCCCTGCTTACTCCTCCCAGTGGCCCCATTCAGCAACGGGGCGGCAGACCCGGCCAGTGGAGAGCAGCTCATTCCTGCAGCACGGCTTCTGGGGTGACTCTCTTTGGTTTGCGTTGGGTGCCGGCTCTTTGTGTGGAGATGGTCAGTTTCACCCCAATCATGTGAACGTGGTTCTCTCCCCAAGAAAGAGGGGTCCTGCTACCGAAGAAGAGGCAAGGGATGCCTAGGCCACCAAAACCAGGCTTTGTGCCATCTCTGGCCTTCTAAAATGATTCTTCTGCAGTTTTCCTCTGTTCTGTGGGTTTATGAAAGCAATATGGAATGAAGTGAAAAAAATGTTTGTAGGAAAAGTCTAAGGCTCAGTGTGCCCTAGCGTAGTAATGGCTTTGTCTACCTCCTCTGACTGAGCACCATCCACGTACATCTCAAGGGTCTGGCTTCACATCCCGGGCTGGGGACAACAGCCAAGATGAACAAATAAACAAAACAAATAAATGCTTCTCCCTCTTCTCTTCCTGCCTGCTCACTGTGGGGGTTTTCGGGGCACTCAGAGAATCCACAGCAGAGTCAGGAGAGTGAGCAAGCAGAGGTTTCATCAGAGGGTAAAGGGATGGAGCCGACCAAGGGAGGTGCAGACTCCGGGGGGGTCAGAGTCGATCCACAAACCAGGCAGGCGCAGCGAGTAAGCAAGTTGGGGGTCCGTTAGTGGGGAGCAGAGAGACAGAGAGGAAGCCAGCCAAGGGAGGCTGAGACCTCATTAGTGGGGAGGCTGACTCGAGGCCTTGCTGGTGGCCTGAGTTTTTAAGGGAAAATCCCACATGGTGAGGAAGGTGGATGGAGAGGGGAGTCTGCAGACCAGGTTTCAGTTCCTGACTGGCCAAGGTGACATTGTCCTTTGAAGTTACTAGTGGTCATCTTCAACTGATGTCATTCTTCTGTTTCTTGATGAAGAATTTGCTGGTCACATACTAAATGTCCCACATGTTGAACTCGTCCATCAGCTTTCCTTATCGATCCAGATGCATCCACGACTGCGTGCTGGAGCAGAGGCAATTCAGTCCTGGCAGCTGAACTTGAGTCCCTGGTCTCAGGCTTGCTCTTGTGGGGGCTCTGACACTCACTTTCATTGGCCGGCACCTTTCTTCTGAATACACAGAAAAGAAAGCCTAAGGGAGGCTGTGGAAAGCATTGGGGCTGCTGGGAGGTTTGACCAGATTGGCCCCTCTATGCCTGGGAGTGACCCCAGGACAGCTTGAGAGCCAGATGTGGCCTCTCTGTGCCCCTCACCCCCACATTTTCAGTGTTCATCACAGACTGGGCAGTGGGATAGGGGTGCCCTGTGGCTGGGCTGGAGGAGGTGGTCTCCCAGGCAGAGGAGGGAAGTGGGACTCGACCTGTCAGGCCTGGGAATTAGGGTTCACGCGGAGTCTTACCTAAGCCTGCCGGGGCCAGAGACCTAAGGGCCACATAAGTCCTGAGCCCCCGCATTTTTCTGACTATGAAACGAGGTTCTGACATTGGATATGCATTTCCCATATCTCTCTCCGCAGCACCCACCGCCTCCCCGAGATTCACAGTCCTGACTTTCCTAAAAGTCGCCTGGTTGACTGGTAGCTTCTGCCCTCCTCCCCCAGTGTCTGCATGGAGGGTCAACAGCAGCCCAGGGACCTTGTCTCACTGGGAACCCTGTGCAGGTCCATTTCCTTCAGCATGGGGGTCCCACGCCCGCCCGATGGATCCCTGACCCTGGGCCCTGGTGGTGTGAGGACGTGCAACAGGCCTGGTGGGGCTCCAGGTCCCTCCAAGCCACTGGTATTTATTTAGTCCCTCCTGGGTGGATGCAGGTCTGGAGACAGGTATGCTCTGGTCCTGTCGGGTCACAGCCTGGTGGCTCAGGCACTGAGTGGCTGGGTGTGGCTCAAAGTCCAAGGACCTGAGATGCCACCAGGGCCTGGAGCAAGCAACCAAAACTAAATAAACGAAAATGTCTCCACCGCCTCTTCCTTCCTTCCTTAAAAACAAATGCAGAAATAAATCTTCCTAAGTGGTCCTGTCCCTGCCCTGGAGGGTGTCACACTCCAGGAGGAAGTAAGACCACGTTGAAAGGAAGGAGGGGATTCAGGAAGATGGGGAAGACCCACCTCTCTGCCCACCCTGACCCTGCTGTAGCTGTCGTCACAGCTGGCACCCCCCTCCCGCCCCCATGGTGTCTGTCACAGGTTGGCCTTAGCCCTGCTGCTGGGGGCCTCTGTCTGGAGCTGCTCTGGCCTGGGACCCACCTAGGAGGTGAGACCTGGAGTGCAGGTGCCAGCAGTCACCCAACCCTTGACATGTGGGAGTGGGAACTGTACATCCACTCTCCTGTCCTCTGTCCCCTCCTCGGAGGGGACACTTGCCAGTGGCACCCTGCCGAGCTCCTCAGGTCTCCAGGTGCCCACAGCAGTGCTAGCTCAATGACACATCCTCGGATTGGCCCATCTCCTCTCTGTCCGGTGTGCCCGGCCCTCCTGCTTCTTGGGACCGCTCCCCAGAGCGCCCACATCCTAGCTCACTCCTGGGGGTTCCACTGACATAGTCTCAGTGCGCAGGGAGAGAAAGTAAGCTCATGAGCCCGGGGACTTGGGCGGGACTTAGTCAGACATACACAGAAGGAGCCGGTGGTGTCTGCGCTGGAGCCCAGGGTCTTCCTCGCGCACGTTGCACTCCCTGGTTTTGCCTCAGGAGGGCGCCAGAACCCAGGTGTCTGGGCCTGGGGTCCCAGCGGGAAAGGTGGGGTCTTCTGCTGCCCCAGGGCAGATCTCTGGGTGGGCAGAGCACATGTTTCTGGTGGGAGGAGGGGAAAACTTCACCCGGACCTCATTTCTGGCCCCTCCCTCCTCCCACCCTGGGAAGGAGATTGTGGGTCCTGGAGGTGCGGGAGGTGGGCTGGTGGGGCGCTGAACCACTAGACAAGCTCGCCTGGGTTCTCGGGCCAGGCCGGGACACCAGATGATGCAGGCAAGGCCCGGAGCCTGGACCCGGCCCGCACCCCCATGCTTCCTCTTCCCTCCAGACCTGTTGGTGAAGCCCCCTAATCTTCGAGTCCTGGGGAGTTGAGGTCGGCCCCTGGCTTAGGCTCTGCTCCCTGACCAAGCCCTCGGGCAGGCCCCGGAGACACTGCTGCAGAAGGTGTTCGCCATGGTGGTGAGGGGTGTGGGGGACAGGGGCTTCTGGGCTCCAGGTCTCTGCTTCTGAGCTTCCTCCTCAGGCTGGAGACGTCACACGGTTTCCTCAGAAAGGAGGCCTGGAGGAAACTCTTCCAAGACCTTTGTATCAGAAAAGTCATCCAAAATTCTCGTCTCCCACTTGAATCATAATCTGACCGAGTGTACATCTAAGACTGCGACTCTTCCCCCTGCAGACCAGGTCCCAGCTGCATGGTCTTCTCGCCTCCGCGCTTAAATACTGGGGCTGAGGCCCGTCCAGTTCCCCTGTTTTGCAGGCAGCTTGGCCTTTCCTCAAGGGAAGCTTTCTTTTGAACAAAGGAAAGGTGCGACAGGAATGAAGGCAAGCAGGCAGGCAGGAAGAGCGAGGAGGAAGAAGCACTCATTTTAATTGCATTCACCTTGCTCGTTCCCCTGGCCCCGGGGTGCAAAGCCGGGTCCTCGGTATATGCGTGAGCTGGCCTCGTGAGCTGGCCTTGACATATGCGTGAGCTGGCCTCGACTGGCGCTGGCGATCCTAACTGCCACTCCACCAGGACCTGCCCGGGAGGACTTTTTATTCAGCCGTGTGGGCAGGTGGGCCTTTTTCCCTCTTCGTTTTCCAGGGCCCCTGAGGTCTTTCAATCTAGAGATGTGCATCGTTTAGCTCATAAAACCCCCTCGAGATCTCTCTCACCATTTTATTTCTCTCTGCTGGATGTTAAGCCTCTCTGCTTCCTGTTCTGTGTCCCGTCTTCTTTCTCTTATTCTTTCCTCTTTTTAGACTAGTATAAAGTTCCTTTTATAGTCCAGCCCTTCAATTTGATTTTCGTTTTGGCCATCATTTGTGATCACCAGGAATTCTTTCTTAGTCTACATTTGTTCCCGAGCTGGGAAGATGCTGTGCGCCCTGCCGGGGCCACAGCCTTACCCGCCACCCCCGATAGGCTGGTGGCAGCCCCGGGTGGTCGGCCCTCTTTGGAAGCCTTCACATACTCCAGCCACACTCCTTCCCCAGTGGCCCACACCCAGTGACAGGTAGAGAGAGGACTCTACAGGCCCAGCCTCTGTCCCGACTCCGGACAGCCACCCACACTACACCAGCTGAAGCAGATCCTCACTGGCCTGGAGGACACAGTCGCTGTTGACAGCTGGCAGAGGCCGCTCTTGGCATAGGAGCAGGATGGTGGCACTGTGGCTGAGGCAGAGGGCACGGAACGGGGGCCAGTGGAGAGGGGGCAGACATGCGGGAAACATGAGGGTGTGACCCACAGGACGGGGACGAAGCTGCACTGGGTTGAAGCTTTGGGAAAAGAGAGTGAGTGAAAGACCGAGAGTGAAGAATAGACGGGAAAAGCTAAGTGGAGTGAAGAAGAGACCCCGGCGACCGAGGGCAGGCAGAGGCCAAGCTGACTTAATTCTAAGAGCAACCGAGCTCTATGAAAGGTGGCATTTTTGGATCTGCTGCCCAGGTCAGGGGACCCGACATGCGTCATGACAACATCTGGGTTGACCTCCCTCAGAGTCTTGAATTCTGTTTCCCCTGAACCCCCCAAACGGACATGGCCTCCCTGCCGGCCTCTCCCCTGTGCCAACAACGAGGGTTAAGTCGCCCTGTGACCTGGCGGGGGTGACGGGGCTGGGAAGGGGAGAGACCACACTCAGGCACTCCCGGCCCCTCCAGCGTCCTCCAGGGGCACATGCTGTCCCACAGCTGGGATGCCTGCAGAGGCCAGGGTCCGGGTCTTGGGACGCGGAGCTGCTGGGGGGCTCTTCGCAGCAGTGCCCCTACAGCGTGAGGCGGGAACGCCAGGGTCGCCGCAGCAGGTGCTGGGAGGCGCTGGGGAAAGACTCAGCGGACAAGCACACTGGAGTGGCCACTGGAAGCCAGGAAGCCACCTGTGCCAAAGCAATAGGGACGCGCCATGGAGGGGGACGCCAGCGTCACCAGGAAGCCCAGTGGCAGTGCACGTCTGCAGGCCGGGAAGCCAGCAGGGGAATCTGTGCAAAACTATGCTCCCTACAGGAGGGAGGAGGATGGAACCCCGAAACCACATAACCAGCCAACAGAAGGAAGCCAAACCATTCTTTTTTAAAAAAGAAAAGGAACAACGGGAATGAAGGTGAGCAGGTAGGCAGGAAGACAGATTCATCTCGGTTGTTCCTCCCAGACCCCGGATGTGAACCCGAGTCCTTGGGATGTATGTGGACCGCGCTTCCTGGAAGGCAGCAGACTTAACTATTACTCCACCAGGGCATGCCAAGAACCATTCTTGGTTTGGGTTTTGTTTTGTTTTATTTTTTTTTGCATATGAGAAAGGAGAAAGAAACATCTTTATTTTATTTTTTTATTTACTTGCTCACACTGGTTGTCCGCCCCTCTCTCGCCCCCAGACCTGGGATTCGAATCCAGCGGTATGTGGCCTGTGCTCCTTCGGATAGGTGGTTGATTCAACCACAGCTCCACCAGGGTGCACCACCATTCTTTTTTAAAGGTGCAGAAGCAGAATGACAGCCCAGGCTCTTCTGATCGTAGAGCGGGAAGGAGAGGGTTAGTGGAACTCAGAGCTTCCAGGGTCTTTAAAACAGATGGTCAGTCCACAGGACTGTGGTCCAACCTGACCACACAGAGCAGGGGCAGGGAGCAGCAGGCAGTCTGCCCAACAAGGCCGCCACCTGTGTGCTGCTGGCAGGCTGACCCGCTTTCAGACAGACTCGTGAACAGAAGGCCAGTGTTGTTCTTGGAGGTCTGAATAATAACAAGGGAAGCTGGCTTCTCGTCTCTGCTGTGACTGGAGTCCCAAGGTTGGGCTTGGGCCAGCTGAAGGAGGTGCTGGACGCCCCCCAGGGGACGTGCTGAAACCAGCTGACCACACAGACCCCCGTCCGCTCATCGCCCATCGCCCATCTCGGGGCTCAACAGCGTGGAGTGAAAGAGAGGGAGAGGGAGGAACTCCTGGAGCTGTCCCCTGGCCCTGACCTCACCCTTGGAAATGGGGAGTGGAGAGAAGCTGGACTGAGGTGGTTGGGCCACCGCCTCCCAACCTGGGCTTGTAAGCAGGATCTGACCCCAGAGCTGCTCCCAGCTGGGTAAGAGTTCTGGGTAACCTCAATGGTTCTGAAGCGCTTTTGCGAGTTCCCAGGACGCTGAGGCTATGGGATATGCCCTTCATTTCCAACAGGGGGAGCAAAGGGGCCTTTGGTTGGATCGATTTAATGAGAAGGGTGGGAAGAGGGGCCTGCCTCCCGTGGGAGCTCAATGCGGGGCGTCTCCTCCAGACGGGCAGGGGCCTCTGGGGTGGGAGGCCGTTGGCTCTCAGGCCACGTCTCCAGTGGCTCCACACTAGGCTGGTAGCTCCAATTAGCAGCAGGATGTCAGGGAGGTGCCAGCCTTTGGAGGGATGGGAGCATTGCTATAGCAACTGTCTTGGTGAAGATGACCCAGCATCTAGCTTTCCTAAGAGCATTGGGAGCTTGGCTTAGGTCAGGGGTGGACAAACTTTCTATGGAGAGCAGAACGTTTCCACATTGAGGCCTGCAAGGGCCCCTGCCTGACCTAGTAGCTGAGGAACACAGATGTCGCATAAATAAAGGCGGTGGCCCAGGTGCAGTAAAACTGAAAGCGGAGATGGCCGTGGGGAGCCAGCCTCAGAGCACACTCTGCCGGAAGAGAAAGAACCTGCAGAGAAAAGCGAGTCTCAGGAAAGAATAACCTCAAATGAACAAGGGAGGCAAAGGCCCTCCTGGAGAGGGAACTCTGCTGCGATCCTGTGTGTGTCGGTGTACAGGGTGCGTGCACGCTGTGTGGGCGTGTGCCTGTGCGTGTGTGCAGGGTATAGTAGGTGGGTGTTTGCAGTATGTGTCCTCATGTGCACTGTGTGGGCAAGTGTGTGTGTGTAGGTGTGTTCATGTGTACACCGTGTGCACTGTTTTTCATGTGTAGAGTGTGAATAGCGTGTGGCGTACATGTATGTAGGTGTGTCTGGGTGCACGTGTGCAGAGTATGCATATGGGTGGATGTGTGCGTGTCGTGCATGGAGAGGTGTGTGCTGGTGGCCGGGGTGGCGGAAGAAAGATGCACTTTGCTAACAGGAAGCCCTTTGCTCCTTACCCTGTCCTGGCGCTGTGGAGGGACTGTCACCCCTTGGGCCGGCATCCATGCCAACCTCACCACGGTCATCCCAGCACCAGAACACTACGGGGTGAGGTGCTAAGAGTGGAGACCACTGACTGGACTTTCTCCCTTGGGGCTTCCCCGCAAGCCCCAAGGACAGCACATTTAAACCTGGGAGCCACCCGTATAGTATGTTCCCCAAAGATCTGGAGGGAAGCAAAGGGGACAGAGAGGGCGGCTGAGGCCTACTAGTGCCCAGGACACGCCTCCTCCCCTCTCCTTGGAACCACAGACTGGCATATTTCCAGACAAAAATGACAAATTCCTCCAGAGACACGTGCTCACAGGCCCTGGAGGAGACATTGCAGGAGGCAGATACAGCATCTAAAGCAGAAATGAGTGGACCTCACAGAGAATATGTATAATAAAAATTCACAGGGATACAAGAAAAATTACTGGCAATTGAAACAGGCAGTTACAAGACAAACAAAAAGAAATATTAGATAAAAAAAATTATTGAAAAAAGTCAGAATAGATGGGAAGAATCCTACAAGGGTATGTGGAGAGATCACAAAAAAAGTAGAAATGACAGTGAAGGAATAAGGAGGATGGAATAGAAGGGTCAGCGTCTAAAAAACAGAAGTCTCAGAGGAGGGGGAAATAAAGAGGAAGAGGAGGAAATATTGGGACAAGTAATGTAGATGCATTTCCCAGAACTAAGTGTTACAAAGTAACCAATGAGATCAAAGAGACATGCCAGGAATTATTAATTTAGGAGGAGATTTATTAAGCCAGCGATCGCAAGGAGTAAACACTCAAATCATGCGGTCATCTGTGTGGGTAGCTCAGGGTTTCTGTAGGCATACAGAGAGGTGCAGAGAAGAAAGGCAGTTAACCATTTTCAACATGCACAATCATGGCTTCCATAAACCTAGCCAGGCACCAAGTATAATCTGCAGTTCTTCTAGAGCCCCCAGGCTATGTGCATAAGTGCTCTAAAGTAGAGGTCACTTTGCATAAGTAAACGACACACCCTAAACATCTTAAGCTATTCTGTTCCACATTTGACTTCTTCCTACAGCTGAGCAGACTCACAGAAACCCCTCCAGCCAAGGTCCCACCGGGCGGTTCCAAGGTTTCTGTTTCCCAGCCAGAGGATTGTCTAAAAAGCGGGGACCACAGGGCTCTGGAGTCTTTACAGTAACCCAGCAAAAATGAGTTTTCTCTAGCTCCTTGTTTCATAGGGAACCGTCATCAGTCTTGGGCTAAAACGGCCGCGAATGCCAAGCCAGGGAGTTTGGCTGGTTGAAAGTGCCAAACCCAGACAATAAGAGTGAAACTGAAGAATATTTGAGGCGAAAAAGACAATAATAGGAGATTCCAGAGAGAAAGAACAGATCACTTGGGAAAGAATACAATTCTGGTTGATGTCAAACTTCTTAACGGAAACAGCAGCTGTCGTTCTAACAATATTTTTCCCATGTTGAAGGAAAGAAACTTTGGAATTTCTGTCTAGTCAATTTGTCTATAAACTGCATAGGCGCAATGGGGGGCCCTGCCCAGCCAGCCAGGCTGGAGGACGACATGACTACATTCTCAGGCACACAGGCCTCCCGGGAGTATCTGCACGGACATTCACAGTGAAGATGCTTTGGGAGGAAGCCCTCAATCAGAAGGAGGCAGGGAAGCAGGGATGACTGGATAACTTCCTCTCTCTTCCTCTCTTCCTGCCTGCTTACCCACTCACCTTTACTCCTGCCTGCATCTTTCCTCTTCAACAAAGGCAATTCCAAATTTTAAAGAAACCCCAAAAGCTACTAGATTTAACAAGTGAATTTTTCAAGATCGCGTAATTCAAAGCCAAAACATAAAATCAATTGTATTTGTACATACTAGAAACGAAAAGTAGAAGTTTAAAATGTATCTCTTACAGCAAATCAAAAACCACAAAATGCTTAGATACATGAAATAAATTACAAAGTTTATTCGAGAGGTGGAAGTGATCCGCAGTGGTGCGCTGGAGGGCACGGGCTGGAGGGCAGGGCTGGAGGGAGCGAGGAACCGAGCCGCGGGGCGCGGTCTGGGCTGCTGCCCAGTTTGGGAGGGTGGAGCGGCGCTAGATACAGCCAAGAGTCCTCTTATGGGCGATGCCTCCGGCAGTTCGACTTCTGAACAGGATCCCAACAGTCTTCACCCAGAACATGAGAATGGAATGTGGGATCAACAAGTAAGTGCATACGCGTAGTCGGGGGCCCTGCCCAGCCAGCCAGGCTGGAGGACTAGAACTGCGCTTGCGCACACAGCGGCGCCCCAGGTGAGAGCAGCCCTGGACGCCCCACGGTGAGAGCAGCCCTGGACGCCCCGGACCAGCTGCGGCCCCTTCTTGGCTGTGCAACGAGGGAGGGACAAGTTCAAGTGAGCCTCAGGGATGGCGATGTCATAGTCTATGGGGGCTCGGGATGGAGGGGAGACAAATGCTCCTGCACACCCCGGGGAAGCAGAAGCTGAGTTAGACCGTGGTCCACTCGGTTGGGTGGGGTCAGAGACCTGGGTCCAGGCAGTGGTGGGGGGGACACCAGCCGTGACCAGCCCCGCAGCAGCTCAGACCCATGGCCCAGCCCACACAGGGAGACCCCCAAGGGGAGAAAGGCCAGCAGGGCAGGGTCCCTGCTATGGGGTGAGGGTACCAGCTGGAGCTGGCAGAGAGCTGGAGGAGGGAGCCTGGCTGCCTATGAGGATCCCGCCGCCCCCAGGGCATGTGTGTGTGTGAAAGGATTGTGTGTGAGTATCGATTGTGTGTGACCATGCGTGAGTGTGTGCAGGTGTGTGTGAGGGTAGGCGTGTGAGATCACATTGTGTAGTCACGTGTATGCCTATGACCACGTGTGGGTGTGATCATGTGGGGGGGTGCTGTCTTCCAGAGGTTATGGAGTTGCTGCCAGGAGACAGCACAGCTGAAAGGGAACTGTTCACACCTGTTTTTCCTATAAAATTGCAACTGTTTCTTTATTTTTCTTTGCTTTTTGTTGCTCATTGAATTTCAGGCACTGAGGATTTTGGAAGGCAAATTTGTGGGTACTTTTAGCTCAGGTTAAATGAGCAAAGGAAGCAATTGTGGAGGAAACTGCTAGGGAGTAGGGTGGGTGGCAGGACCTTGGGGAAGGAGTTCCTGAGTGGGTGGGATGGGGGTGGGGGCAGAGACTCTGAAACCAGACCCCAGTCTACATCTAACGCCCAGGTGGGGTGCTGAGGCCACCAGACCTGTCCTCCGTGGGACAGACCTGCCTACCCACTCAGAGACTGTTACCCTTCCCGGTTCTGGCTGGACCAGCCCCTAGGGGGCCACCTGCCACTCTGTACCTTTCCCCACCAGCCAGCTGCCAGCCCCTGGGGGTCCCTCTGAGCTTGTGAAAGCCTTTTCAGCCGGGCCAGGGGCAGGTGTGCCACCTGTCGAGGGGCAGTAGGGAAATGATTGTTTTGGTTTTTTGTCCATATATAGTTATCCCGTGTATGATGGTGGCTTTCAAGTTTCTTAAAGGCCAGGAAATAGCTGCCAGGAGGGGTTATCTGAGTGTAAGGAAGAAGATGGACCAGAGTTGATTCCTCTGTCTCCCCCTGGTGGCTCCTCTCCGCACCTGTCTGGGTTTTTCTTTCTGCCTCTGGGAACTCCCCTCCCCAACCCACAGATGCCTGGACTCTAGTTCCAAGAGGGAGCATGATGTCCCCCGGGGCTGCCTCTCAAGACAGAGACCCCTCAGCGTCCCCTCTGCCCCTACTGGTCCAAGTCCATACTCCACGTGACCTTTGGCGAGCCTGCGAAGGGCCAGCAGGGTCTGCCCACAGGGCCGAATTCCCCTAGCTCCCAGCTCTGCCAGAGGGACTGTTCTGAACCCGCTCAGCTGTGTCCCATCGCTGGGGTCCCAGATCAGGACCTGGACCCCCTGAAAGGTTCCGAGATAGTCAAGTGGAGTTCAACAGGCTAAAATTCGCCCCAGGACCCTTTGTGGTTGTCCTCCAATTCTGACGACACCAAGGGACACGGAAACACCTACCACTCGCTAAGGGAGGGTCCAGTGTCCCCCTGGCCACCCTTACAGCCCAGGTGGTTCTTCTGTGACACCCTTTTACAGTGGCCTCCTTGCAACAGGTGTGTGGGCCTTTGTTTCCATGTTAGCAGACCCCAGTAGGAGCAGTGAGGTGACCGAGACAAAGGGAAAGTGGGGAGCCCCACGGACGTGTTTGCAAACAGCATGAAAACGCGGCTTAGAGTCAGGGTGTCTGGCGGCCGTCTCTGCACAACGTTTTTTGTGTCTTTTGTCTTGGGTACATGCGTCTACTTGTAAGCATTTGTGCCCAAGAAATCTGGTCCTAAGTAGGGCAGGGGGCTGATGTGGGCCGACCTTAAAGTCTCTGGAAGACTCTGGAACTGGGACCGCGCCCGGTCCTAAGTTCACCGGAACAGACCTGGTGAAGTGCAGGAGCGGCGGGGCCGGGGTCACCGCGAGGGGACAGCGAGGGGCGGGGCGGCACGGTGACTCAGCACAGGGGTGGAGCGCCGGCAGCCGACGACCCTTATAAGGCTGCAGGCAACCAGGCCGCCGCCTGACTCTAGTGCCGCCGCCACCAACTACGCCGCCGCCGCCGCCGCCGCCGTAGCCAGCAGTGAGTCCGCGCTGCAGGGCCCTCGGAGGGGCTGGGGGCGGGCAGGGATCCCTGGGGGCGCTGGGCACTCCCAGCACGCGGCTGGCCTCTCCCAGCTCAGGCCCGGGGTCCCTAGAAGGCCCTGCTCCCTCTCCCACCCTCCAGTGCCAGGACAGGGCTCCACAGCGCCACCAACTAGGAGTCAGGGCTCTGGGGGGGAAGGGGGGCACCCCCAGTGCAGAGACTGGCCCCTTGGGGGCCTGGAGCCCCTGATTGCCTGGAGCAGCTAGCAGGAGCGGGGGTGGGGAAGCTGAACTCGCCTTCTCCCAGATGCTAACAAACTTCTCTTTGCCCCCCAGTGCCAGCCTACACTATCGTCTACTTCCCTGTTCGAGGTAGGGGCCTCAGAGGGAGGGGCAGGGTTGGACTGCACCCCAGGGCCCCTCCCCTCCCTCTCCCCCTTATCCCTGCTTATGGGGCTGCTGCCCAGGTTCCTTCCCTGGGTCTCTGTGTCCTCATTCCTCCTCTCCCCCAGGGCGCTGCGAGGCCATGCGCATGCTGCTGGCTGACCAGGGCCAGAGCTGGACGGAGGAGGTGGTGACCAAGGAGGCCTGGATGCAGGGCCCACTCAAGGCCTCCTGTGTGAGTGGCTGTTCCCGGCAGGGGGCTAGGGCTGCACTTGGGGGCCAGGCAAACAGCCCCCTTCACCGAGCTATGCTACCCACAGCTGTACGGGCAGCTCCCCAAGTTCCAGGACGGAGACCTCACCCTGTACCAGTCCAACGCCATCCTGCGACACCTGGGCCGCTCCCTCGGTGAGTCCTGAGGTCGCAGGGCCAGCCCAGGCCTGGTAGGTGAGCATCAGCCAGACCTCAGAACCGCTTCTGGTTAATCGAACGGCCCCGAAACCCTCTGGGGTGGTGGTCACAGAACTGTGCAAGGTCAAGTTCTGGCCTGCCTGCCAATCGCGCCCTCTGCCAGGCTCTTCCTGCATTCGGGGCACCCCCTGTGTGTCACCACCCATCCTCGGGGCACGTTCTCCTCCCTCCCTCTTTCTTGGCCCAAGACAGCCACACACTCGCCCATCGGTGGGTCAGCTGACAGGCACCCTGTCTGCTCCCCAACCCCCAGGGCTGTATGGCAAGGACCAACGGGAGGCAGCCCTGCTAGACGTGGTCAATGACGGTGTGGAAGACCTCCGATGCAAGTATGGCACCTTCATCTACACCAACTACGTGAGTGCGGCCCTGGGAGGGCACAGGAGGACGAGGAAAAGGATTTCCTGAGCTCGTCCCCGCAGTCAGGCCACTTAGGCTTAGGGTCGGGCTCTGTGCTGGGGTCAGGAGCCATATGCTCATGACACAACCCTCGCCCTCACCCCCTGCACCTGGGGATGGACCCAGCGATGGGCAGTGGCAGAGCAGGGTGAAAACAAGATCCAGGGTGCTCTTGGTGATCTCAGCTGGGGGGTCAGGAGGGCTTCCTGGAGGAGGTGCTATGTAATTGTGGAAGGAGGTGCCGGCACTTTCAAGGGCACAAAGTTGGCAGACACAGAGCACATTTGGGGACCTGGGACCAGTGTAGCAGAGGCAGAGTGTGTGTGTGCCTGCACACGCAGGTATGCACGAGCGTGTGTGCACGCATGTGCGTGTTAGAGGGGCGGAGGGGCTGCAGGTGCTGAAGGTCTGACAGCTCTGATTTGGGTGCTCTCCTGATGGCCCTGGGGAGCCACTGAGGAGTCCAAGCAGGGCGGCACGAATGTGAACCCAGAAGGCCCCGCCGAGGCTTCTGCAGTGGTGCGAGGTCACGGCAGGAATGGAAGGGCCGAAACGGACAGGCGGCGCTGGCCTGGCGGCGGGGGGCAAGCAGAGGCACATCCTGAGCGGGCGGTGACTCACTGGGATGGGGCAAGTGGAACGGGCTCCCCGGCCGGCCGGGGTCGCGGTGGCAGCAGTGAGGGTCCGAGGATGACCCGCAGTGGCGTCTTTCTGGCAGGAGGCAGGCAAGGCAGACTATGTGAAGGCGCTGCCTGGACACCTGAAGCCGTTTGAGACCCTGCTGGCCCAGAACCAGGGTGGCCAGGCCTTCATCGTGGGCGACAAGGTGAGCGTCTGGCCCTGTCCTGCCCCTTCCCGGCCACCCTCCAGGAGGTGGGAGACCGGTGCAGACGCCCCCAAGCCATTTGTTCTGCGGGGCGGCAGCTGCTCCGACCTGACCACCCCAGCTCCCCCGCTGAGCCTGGCCCCCTCCCCGCAGGTCTCCTTCGCCGACTACAACCTGCTGGACCTGCTGCTGATCCACCAGGTCCTGGCCCCCAACTGCTTGGACTCGCTCCCCCTGCTCTCGGCCTACGTGACGCGCCTCAGCGCCCGGCCCAAGCTCAAGGCCTTCCTGGAGTCCCCAGAGCATGTGAACCGACCCATCAATGGCAACGGGAAGCAGTGAGGCTCGGTGGCTCCCTCAGCAAGAGGCAGGGGGCTGTCTGCTTCCCCTTCCCCGGGACCAATAAAATTTCAAGGGGGTGACCTTGCTGTGAGCATTTAGTTCCTGGGGACCCTCAATTGTAGGTTCAGGGGCGGGACTAGGGCAGCCAGCCAGGATGCTTGGATCGTTTTCTTTTTCTTTTTTTTTTAAAGGCTGGGTGCAAGCAGGAAGGGAGAGGAGGAAGATGCACCCTATGTTTCTGTTGCATTTTGGTTGTTCACACTGACTGTTTTCCCCCAGACCCGGGCTGAACCCAGCAGTATGTGGCCTGAGTCCTCTGGGTGGCAGGGAGCGACTGACCTAACCGCTGCTCCACCAGGGCGCACCACTTGAATCCTAAAAACAATCTGAGCCTCATCTTGGAGCCCTCGACCCAGTCTGTTTACCGACCTCCAGAAACAGAAAAAAAAGGAAACAGGAAGAGAAATAGGGCCCCTACCCTGAGGTCCCCTCAGTCTGGAGAGAAAAGACTCGTGTGTAATCACACCTGTTGGCCCAGCAGGCCGCCTGGCAGAGGGTCCGCTACTTCGGTGGGCTCGCCGGCTTCCTCGGGCATCGGGGCCATCCAGCTGGTTGTCCCACCGCCTCCCGTCCAGGCTGCTAGAGGATGGAGCCAGGTGAAGAGAACAACCTGGCCTGGGTGTACGGGCGTGGGGTGTCCACGTGGTGAGAGGGCCAGGCAAGGCTTTGGGATGCGAGCAGTTCGGGGCCCCCAGGGACGACTGGAGAGGGGAGGCTACAGGAGGTCCCCAGAGGTGCAGTCTGGAGGAGCAAAGACTCATCTGGGGAGCCCTGCCAGCCAGAGCCTCCTGCCACCAGCTCAAAGGGTGTACCCTGCAGGGGGAGCCTCCGGAAACTTCATTCGGGTCAGATCGAGACCTTCCAGGGAGTGTCCCTTGAGGGTCCGGGGATGAGACGTGTGTCTGGCAGCAGCTCCGGGATGCCTGTGCCTGTCCCACATCTTCAAGGACTCACTTTGGGGCAGTCCTGGCGTGAGCCTCCAGTGGAATCCTAAACACCCTCGGGAGCCGTGGGTGCACAGCAGTGCCAGCGGGCCCTGGGCAGCCCCCCGGAGGCTGGGAAGCAAATTCTCTAGTTAGTGGGTTGATCAGTGAAGGGGTTTGTCTACTGACAGGACAGACATTGCTAGTGGGAGGACCTTGGATTCAGAAAGACAGGTTCACAACGGAGAAGGCACCGGCCTTCTGCAGCTGCACCTGCAGGTGATGATAAGGGCCAACGGACTTAATTGGGTACCTGGTCCATGCTGGGCACTGGGCTGAATACTTCGGTCATGGTACTTTAGTACCCCTAGTACATGACCTCACTCAGTCCCACCCTTAAGTAGGCTTAGCCTACTCGTCTGTACTATGGATGAGGAAACTGAGTCACAGAGCTTAAGTAACTCGCTAATGAAGTGAAGGCACAAACAAGGTTATGATTAGTATTTTTTTGTCACAAACTGGTTGAAAGCAGCATCGATGTCTGCGAGGAGGAAGCCCGCTGAAGACATTAAGGCAACACACACACACACACACACACACACACACACACACACACACACACACACCCCACACCCCTAGGTTATACCAGCGCAGGGAAGCTGGGTCAGGCTGTTGGGGAGCACGGGTGCCGGGGTAACTGAGTGCCGCCCTCTTTGTAAGAGGTGTTTGTCGTCCCCGCATGGCTTGCAAAAATGATACTTCCTGGTCCCCCTGCAGTCTGGAAGGGCCCACTGACAGGTCCGGGTTGATGGGCTTTGGGCAAAGTGGGCGAACTGCTTCCAGGACAGGGCACCTAGATGCCCGTGCAGAAGCCCCAGTACCGTCCTCTCCCTGATGCCAGGCCCGGTGGAGGCGTGTGGTCCCTGAGGGAGGACCTGAGGCAGAACCCCTGCTGATGTGTGACGGACCTATGAGTGTTGAGCGTGACCGTGTGGTCTTGCACTGATGGCAGCTTGTCTGCCACTGCAGCATCCTGTCCGGTCCCTGCTTTGTCCTCAGCTCACGGGGAAGGAATCCAGTCACCTCCCAACTCTGCTGCTCAGGAGATGATCAAAATGGAAGACAGGGCTATGACTTTGGGGCAGTCCCCTCACCCCACTACTAGGCGCTGAGAACTGTTACTGACAAGGAACTGAGAAAGTGCCCTCATTTAGGGGTGGGGAACACCTGGCTGAGAGACCCGAGGGCCCAGCCCTCTCCTTGACTCCAACCCTGGGCTGCAGGGCTAGAGGTGGTGAAATGGACTGAGGGGCCCTGTCCGAAGCCTGGGTGCACCTTTTGTGCTCGGGCACAGCGTGGAGATCCCGCAAGGTGACCTGGCCACTGGGCAGAGCAGAGGCGGATTTCAGAGCTGGGCCTGCTCCTTTGGCCTCGAGGTGAATGGCAGCTGTACTCAGGGCGTCCGGCAGGCGTTGGTCTGCACCCGTCTTCTCCCGTCTGCAACTCCTGTCTCTCAGAAGCCTCTCCCTCCTCGCTGGTGCCTGCAGTCCCTGAACTCAGCACCAACCGGGTCTGCAGGGCCTCACCACCGCGGGGAGTGGGTCGCTCTTGCTTGTGTTTGGCAGAACTCAGGCATGCAGAGGAGCGGGAAGGCGAGCAGGGCAAATGGAGGGCTTCAGGGGGCCCAGGTTGGAGGGTGTCAGCCTGGGCATCTTGGGTGGCCTACCTAGAAGTGGGGGTGTTCTCGGGCATTGCTTTGGCTTTCTCTGATTGGCTGTAAGTTGGGAAAGGGATAAAAATGAGGACGCTGCAGGATATGAATCGAGTCCTCGATGGCCGGGTGGTTGCTGGCTTTCCGGATTGTTTGGGAGATGGCAGTCTGACGTCCTATGAGCCTGACGTAACTGCCTGGCTCCCTGGCCAGTTACCGAAGCCGCAAGGCCAGCTGGACCAGCTGCTACAGGTCGCAGCTCAGACTTCCGTTTCCGTATGTGGTCTGGCCACTGTCCCTTTGTGTGTCCCGTATCTTGCCTTTCTGGAGACAAGTGACCTCAGTCACACCAACTAGAGGCCATTTGCGCAGGTATCTGAAACATGTGGAGAAACTTGCAGGGAGAAGCAAGAGCCCCAGGATTCTCCTTCTGAGGAACGGCTCCTGACTTATTTCTGGGCCCAGGAGACCAGACGTCTGATGACCGGGCACCAGAGGGCCAGTCTGAGCGGCCCATGAGAGCACCAAGATGCAGAGATGGCGTGCCAAATGGCTTGCCTCTAGGGGACATGGTTACCACGGCTGAATTCAGCAGGCCTGGAGGCCACAGAAACTGCTGGAGCCCTGACTCACTGTGATTCACAGGTTGCCAGGTGCCTGCACCTACCACAGCTGGGCCAGCGGGGCTCTGGGAATAAACTCAGCTTCCCCAGATGGCTGATCAATGTGGCCAGCCCTGAAGGAACAGTGGCACCTCCCACCGACAACTTTGTAGGAGAGACGGCCCACATCAGGAACTTGGAAGAGGCAAGACTGGCAGACTGGCGGCGAACTTGTGAAAGGTTTAGAAGGCTTGTCGGGACACTGCTGCAGAAATAGGCTGCAGGCGCTAAAGGGTGATGACTGCCGCGCCCTCCTTCCCCAGCTCACCCAGCACCTGCTCAGTAGTCCCAGCACTGTACAGGAGTGGACTGGACTCCACCAAGGCGGCAGTGGGTGGGGCCGCCTGCAGGACAGGGGGCGCCCCCAGCCCCGCCCCACACTCTACCGGGGGACGCGCTAGCTTCCGGAGCATGCGCAGAGAGGTCCCTGTAGGTGTCTGGGGGCATCACCTGGGAAAACGGAAACTGTCTTGAGGCCCCCAGAGACCGGGTCTGCATCCAGAAAACCTGCCATGAAGTTTACAAGCCCCTTTCTCACCCCAAACTTCAACTTTCCTGCTCACTCCTAACTTGATTGACATCAACAGACAAATAATTGTCAGATATTTGAGAGAATTAGCTCATGTAAAAGGAAAAGACAATAATAAACGGTGGGGAAGTTGCTCAGAGAAGATAAGGACGGTGCAGGCTACATAAGAAAACTTCAACTTTAATCATTATCTTCAGGGATATAACAATATAGCACATGGAGAAAATAAGAAAGGGAGGAACACCACGGTGGTTTAATGGTTAAATATGCTGCCTCTGGCCTGCACAAACTACATACATCCAAAGACCAGGCTTCGCATCACAGGGCTGGGGAACAACGAAGATGAAGAACTAAGTAAAAAATATCTAGTGTTTCCTCCTCTACTTGCCTGCTTGCCTGCATTCACTCATTCCTGCTGCATTTTTCTTTTGGAGATGGAGGAGGAGCAGGAGGAGCAGGAGGAGCAGGAGGAGGAGGAGGAGGAGGAG